>JANPWX010018608.1:0-84563 GCA_024734555.1 Trochalopteron elliotii | reverse complement strand
CCCTCTGGGACTGGGAGAGAGGAACAACATCCACCTCCCAGTCCCCAGTGTGTCACTGGGCAGATTCTCTCTCTGTGCTTGGCCCCTTGTGTTTGCTTCAGATTCTCGATCTGCTGGGAAATTAAAATATTTCCTTCTTCTGATGTGACTTCTGGAACCCATGAACTGGTTTAGGGTTCATTGCCCATTTGCTCAGCAGGGGTTTTTTGGTGCATCTTGTTCTTTCAGAGTACAAAAATGAGATTGATGCGTCAGTGTCTTCTAGTTTTGAAAGGATGTAAAATAAAAACAACAAAGTTGTTAAAATATAATCCAAATTTTCTTAGCAGAGAAATTAAAGTTTATTTGAATGCAGCATGCTGTATATAAATATATTGATTTTTAAAGTGAAAAATGTTCTTCTTTTTATAAATATGTTTATGAGATTTTTTTCTTTAGAGGCATTCAATAGGTTTAATACTATAAATTTGTTTTAAAATAGCATATTGCTAAAATCTGAAGCCACAGTATTCTATCAGGAAAGTTGGCCTACACATTCAGAGATTTTTGTTTCTGTCCTGAATTTTCTGATACTGACAAAACAACAACTTAAACACTGAGGTGGATACTGACTGAATATTGTGCTTTACACCATAGACTATCTTGCATACATTCTTTTTTCTAGAATACACTTTCAGCATTTGAAATTATAAAAAAATTAAAGCAAAACAGTAGAAATTGGCACACAAAAAGAAAATATCATGCACATGGAACACTATGTGCTGTTTTCAGGTGATTCTTTTCCTGTTTGTTCTTGATTCTTATCATTCCACTTATTCCAGATAGAACATAAACATGTTTACATAAATGGTATCTAATGTTACACAGTGGGTGTGGTTTATTCCTTACCATATTTCTACTGTACATGAGAGAAAGCTGGTAATCTTCAGCTGAGGTCAAAGATTGTCATATCAATATGATATAAAATTTTCATTTTGGAAGTTATATTCAAGGAATGTAATGATGTGATTGTTTTAAAATTTAATGCATGGTTATTATCCCAAGAATAGTCAGATTAGTTTAACACATACTGACAGATGGTTAGTGGGCAAAGAGAAATTCATTAATAACATGGCACACAGAGCAGCATTAAAATATCACATATCTATGCACTGAAAATGATTGCAAATTATATTTGCATTATGTTTTGACAAAAGAGATTTCTTTCTGCTGGCACACAATAGTGTAAAGGTACCTTAACCCTACTATGACTTAACTTGCATTATTCAATTCAATACACTGCTAAAAATGGATATTCTGTCACAGTTCTAGCAGTGCTGGATGGTAAATAACAAACTATCTACTTCTCTGGTTTGATTTTAAAGTTAATTAAGGAGTTTAGTTTCTGAATATTGAAATTAAGTTGCTTCTGCAGAGAATATTCTGTTGACAGTAATATTTAAGAGCAAATATTTTTGTGCAATTCCCTGTTGGAGGTGTTTCATAGTCATTTTCATTTACTTAAAATATAAAAGCTTTTTTAATAAACTTTAGCATTCCTGACAACATAGAAAGGAAAAAGTTTTTGAAATCTTATACACATCTCTCACTGCAGCATTTTATAAATAACAAATACACGTTTGTAACAAACCTGAAACATTCAAACATTAAAACCATTTTACTAGATTTTACATATTAGGCATAATAAAGTGATTCACTTTTGCAAACTTTTCTGATTTTTGTGATGCAGGAAGACATTTCTGTGCTGTAATAGTGTGACAACTTAGGGATAAACATTGTCTGTAAGGGAGGGCTGCTGAGGTGTGTGGGGTCTGTACTGCTCCTGGAAATGTTTGTTGTCTTCTGAGACTCCACTCAGTTCAGTTTCATGATAATTTACAGTCCTCAGGGCAACTTCACAACAACAACACATGCTCCAGCCCTGCCAATGTTGACAGGAACTTCCTAGAAAGGGAAAGGAAAAAGGAAAAGAAAAAAAGGAGGAAACATTTTTAGTAGCATCCTATGGATAGGACAAGAAGAAATTACTTTGAGATTAATAGGAAAGCAATTTGTTTATTCAAACTGATGTAATGCTAAAAAGAATTAGGTTTAACTAAGGTATGAAAACACAGTTTGGGCTTTTTGGCAAAATTCAGTAGCCCCTGAGTTACAAAGGTGTAGCCTGGTGCTGTTCCCTTGACATGTTCAAAAGGCCTTCACATCCAATGTTCCAAAACCACAGACTGCATGGCTGCAAAAGGATCTTGGCAGTCCATGTATTTCCTCTTGGTCTCAGTGGGGAGGGCCATAAATATGAAAGTTTGAAGGTGCCTCCAGAAGAGGGTATTGCTGAGAAACACACCAGATCTACCAACAGTGAATTTAAACACTTCAAACCCAAAGTGATTTGTGCAATCTGCTTTGCTTGCCCATGCATTTCCTCCACCCCTCAGTCTGAAAAGTTTCACGTGGTTATTTTACAGGAGAGGAAACTGATATTTTATTTAAGTCCACCTACAGTATTGCTGCATCCTGACATGTCGTTTTTCACCAGACCAGCCATAATTTCACAGTTATTTGGACAGAATTATTCTTAGCTGCAGGAAGAGCTCCTATCATTTCTGAGGCATCATTTGTGTCCCCATTACCTCTGTCCACTCATTGTTCTGCGCATCATAGGACTCCACGGTGTCGAGGTAGGAGTGGCCATCGTAACCCCCCACTGCGTACAGCCTGTCCCCCAGGGGACAGATCCCAACCGCGTCCCGGGGCACGCTCAGAGGGGCCACTGTGGTCCAAGCATCTGTTTTGGGGTCATACCTAGGAAGTGTGGTGATCAAAATCATCAGAAAAATGCCTGGTGGAGACACATTTCAAGTTTAAATTGCTGATGTTCTCTTGTTTTCTCCTGTGATGCTGTTTGGTTTACACCAGGAATGAGAACTGAGATGTGATTCAGTTTTTGATTTAGCCACTAGAGGGGCCTTCAAGCACACGGAAAAATGCCCGTTTTCACTTTTTCATTACAGTTTCTTCATTTCAATTACATTAAGCCATCAATGCATTATAAACAAAAATGAGACCTGAGGGAAGGATAGCCTGGCCACCAGTTGACTCAGCAAAGTTAATTTCAATATATTCTTATTTTCTTCCTCCATAAAGCTTTTGGTTTTCTGTTTATTGTCAGAATTAATGTTTTCAGAGAGGTTTACTATAAAAGAAGTTAAATATCTTGTGCAGTAGCTCTAGGTTTCTCACATGAAATGAGTGGCAGCATCTTACATTAATATTGATTTTATTTCTGATCTATTCTAATACAAATTACAGTGAATTCCAGGTAGTTCCTGCTTTACCCCATCTAACTGAGAACAGAATTTGGCTGTTGTTGTTCACAGCAGGGTTTAACACCCACTCAGTTTTCCTTTCTTTTCCCCAAATGACAAGACTTTGTGATATTTCTTATATTTTTACAACTTTTATCAGTATCAGTCAAATTATTGGAAGAACAACTGAAAGGTATTTCATTCCTACAGTACATGGCACAAACAGCCTGGATTCTGGCATTTGAGAAATAGAAAGGCCACATCTTGAATTTGTCTCACTACTTCAGTTGCTTTTACCTGGCTCTTGGGTAGCTCAGGCAGAAGGGAGGAATTTGCTGCTGAGGTTTAATTCTTTTGTTATCACAAAATTATTGGAAATCAGTTATTCCTGCTCAAAATATTATTTTAAAAAGGCGGAATATGTTTTACAAACACAACATCCCAATTGTGAAGAGAATTTATTCTGTAATCCCTTCCCGGAATGTAAACAGAAAAGAAAAAAAGCAAAATAATTTCTTACCTCTCCACGCAGTCGGACAGGCGGGAGCAGTGGTTGGAAGCAGGAGCATCATGACCTCCCACAGCATACAAAAACCCATTGTAGGTGGCCACACCGACACCACCTCTCCTCTTGGACATGGAGGCACATAAACTCCACTTGTTTGTGTGAGGATCAAAACACTCCATGGATTTCAGGCAGGAGCTCCCATCTCGCCCACCAACTGCGTACAGCCTAGGATAATGACCCGCAAGCAGGCAAACAATTTCAGTCTTTATCCTCCCACTAATAAGAATTTTATCTGACTGGCTTAATTCAGACCATGTTAAAATTGTCATTATGCCCATTATTTGCTACATTCTGGAACTTCCTTTGCTCAAAGGCTTTTGTGTGTTAGATGAAGTTATATTCTTCACTTACAGTGGAAATGTTCAAGCAGCCACATATGAAAATTAAGCTTAAAAATTCATGTCAGGTTCTCTAAATGTGAGCAATAGAAAGAGTTGAATTGAAAGATGCTGCATATGTTTGAAATGTATGGTACCATTCCCTGGGACAGGGTTACAGAACATTTGACATCTTATCACATTAAAAGTTTTTCCTGTGCAGTTAACTTTAATAACTTGAATAGATATCAAAAACATATATAAAACATATATTAAATATATTTTCCTCTGAGTCTGTATTTAAGAAAATCTGCTGGACAGAAGGTACCACCTTGTGTCATCTTATCTGTTCAGCCCAAAGGCACTTAGCAAACAACTGGAGATTTAAACAGCTGATGTTGGGGCAACTTGTAGGAATAAATTGTGGTAATCCCTGTTAAAAACCATCAGGGATTGTGGCTTTTTGTCAATGAATTTTACAAAGCCTGAACTTCTTTTAGGTCTCAAGCTAACTTGGATGCTGCTGGACTAGAACGGAATGTAATAGAAGATGTGTTCAGGTGTTGAGTGTGCTGGTTGAGTCTGCTCCCTTTCAGACTCTTGTTATTGTTTTCTGCCATGAAATTGAATTTATTTAGTGCAGCTTATTAAAGACCTAGGGAACATGTGGACTTGCCCAGAGTAAATCACGTAAACCAGATCAGCTGAATTTTCCTTTAGAAGTGACTGTTTTATTCCAGAGACTTAAAAAGCTTTCAGACTTCTCTGGTGCATATTTTAACTAGAAGATTCTTCTGTTCACCATTAGAATAATAAAAAATCCCCAGCTTTCTCTCTCCCCTAATGTTTGTTCACTTGATAAAATTGAGTTTGGTTGTGCAGTTTGTTGTTTGATCCATACAAAACTTGAGGCTTTGATTTATTTTCTTTTCACATCATGCCATTGATACAGCCTGCTTGTTTACGCACCTTTCACAGGGCAAGGAAATCTCTGTATACACAAAGTGATTGCTTGGGATCCTTTGTTTTCCATAACATGTCTACAAACATGGTGGTGTTTCCCATTCTCTAAGGAAAAGACTAAATATAGCATTATTGACTGATGTTTTCAATGGACCATTTATTGGTCCATTGGTGTTGCTCCACAGATATGCAAAGGCTTTTCTGGTGGGGTTGAACAGTTAAAAATATGGTGTGATTCAGGGAAACAGGAAAAGGAGAAGCATTCTCTTGGTTGGACCACAGCAGTAGCACCGAGTGATGGACATTCGATCTCCTGGTATGCCAGAAATTACATCATCAGACTAACAGATGTGATTTAAGCCCTGCTGGAGACAGTTTGTATCAGCAATGATTGAGAACAGAGTCAGGATCAGGCTGATTTCCTCTTTGACAAAGTGGTTTCCTGCATGTTGTTGCTGTGGAAGGCACCAACAGGAGTTTGTGGTGGAGTTTCTGCTGAGAACATTTCCTCTGAGGTACAGAAGGGACCTGGAGAGGCACTTCTGCCTCTCTTGGACTTGTGAGCTATGATTTGAATCCTGCCTTGTATGAATGCAAACCTCTAACTTGCATTTACAAATATCCCTTTGCTGATATCTTTGTTTCTGCTTTTTACCCTTTTCTTTCTCGGGAATTTACAAAGTGACCAGGGAAACCAGTTGCAAAGTTTCCAGGTAAATGCACTTGTCTGCCTATAACTGAGTGTTCCCAGCCCCTACAAGCTGCTAAGAGTTTCCCACAAGTTTGAAGAAGAAATGTTGGCTCAAACCATATTCTCCATAACCTGAGGCCTTTTACAAGGCTCTTGTAAGATCCACACAGTTGTCTGCTCCCATGTAAAAGGGCTTGAGTGGCTTTAGCATCTTAGCAGGATGTTTAAATACATTACCACTTGATTTCGTGTATTTAAGCAAGAGATGGAGGGCAGAGCAAATCTGGATAGGATAAGATTTATAAGAGGCTGTTTATTCCATACCTAATTAATAAACTCATCTGCTTTCCATTAAACACACCATACACCTTCAACATTTTAAAAATTGGCTGTGAATTTGTATGACAAAGACTTTGTCTCCATTCACATTAAGTCTATTTAGACACAATGATTTTAAAGTGTAAACATAAACTTGGAATATTTTTTTAAAGTAGCTGATTTTATATCCCCATACGTTATAGTCTTTGTAAAATTCTGATGTGCATGTAATAACATTGCTATAATTTAAAAGGGCTGAAATGTGTTTAAAACCTGACTGCAGGTTTGAAATCAATTTATCACACAGCAGAGGAAAGGCTTTCCTTTCTTATTTCTACGCATTACATCTTCTCTTTGTTTCCTCGAGGTCATTAATAACCATAAGCCTGAAAACAAAATTTAAGAAGCTGCATTTCCAAGGGAGGAAGCAAATGAAAACTCAGAGAGAGGTTTTCCTATTGCCATACTTGCTGTTGAGTGCTGCGACCCCGACGGTGCTCCTTGGGGTGGACATGCTGGCCACGTAATTCCACTGCCGCGCCTGCGGGTCCCAGCGCTCCACTGTGTTCAGGTAACTCCACCCATCGTGGCCACCAACTGCATACATTGGTCCTTCAAGCATTGCTACTCCTTGAGAGACAGAATTAGGGACAAATTATCTCCTGGTTTCAGTGGTCAGCGGCGGATTCATTCTGTATGGTAATTCCCTGTGTGCAGATAAGCAATTTCAGCTGGTATTAAACGAACTGAAAGCTGCCTTTTCATTTGGAAGAATAAATAAACAAGCACTTCACATACAGTGTTCTTCTAAATAACCATTATCTTTTGCCAAAAGATTAGAGGAAAGCTGCTTTAGCTCTGATGTTCTCTTCTTGGACTTTTATCTCTTTCACTTCTGGTGACCTTGCTGTGAAACAAAATTGAGCCCCTAACAGGGAAACGATGTTATTCTCCTACAAAAAGGCAAAACTTGAGTCAGGCGATGAAAAATATGCCCAAACCAACAACCTCTCCTAATTCTGAGCCAGCTGAAGCTCTGTAGTGCTGCCAGCAGGAAGCCTGGGTGGTAGCTGGCTGTCCTTACCAGCTAAAGCACCACAACATTTTAATGCCTTTTGGATAAGAGCTGGCTCCTATCTGCTGTCCTTGAGGCACAGGAGAGACAACTTGGCTGTCACTGCAAAGCTCTGTGTGGACAAATCCTGGGCCACTGTGCTTCTCCAGAGAAGGACTTTGGTGCCTTCCCTTTGGGAGCTGCTGCTGCTCTTTGCTCCCTTTGTTAGGCGAGGCAAAATGTTTCAATCCAGCTGCTTAAAAGTTTTCTAAATCTGTCTTTCAGGCCTAAATATACGTGGCCTGATTTCTTCAAAAGCACCAACTCTCCACAGAATCTCCCTGAAGGTAATAGGGGCTGTAAGTGTGAGGCAAACCAGGCACAGACTGAAGCCAAACTTTGGGCACTCAAATTTATGGCTGTGACCTACCTGTTGGGGAGAATTATGCCCCTGCAGTCAGGAATTATAAAGATTTCAATGACAATTATTTAATCTGTTTAATTTTCTTCCCCTTTGCCACCAACTAGTATTTTGTTCCATCAATTTTGTGCTCTAACTGGTAAGAACCCTATACTACCCTTTCTCCACCAAACAGTAGAGAAGGTGACATAGGCCACAATGATTTGCCAAATAATTCTGGATCAATCTTCCTCTATTATCCATAAAAATAAAAATGTTCCATGTCATTTGAACTTACTGATGATTTCAAGCAATACCTGTTTCTGTAACTTAAGAGAAGCCAACTTTTTCATAAGGTCTAGGATATATAAATTGTTCAGAAATCATCATATTCTTTCTGTTGCAGTCTACTCATCTGTAAATTTAGCCTTATTTTTTATAGTTCTGGAAAGAAATTCTAGATTTCATATTCATATTATTCCTTCAGTGTGAATAATATTAAGGATTATTTTGCAGTAAAAAAACATAGATATTAAGCCATGGCAGAGCTCTGTAAAACTTCTTGTAATTGCAACATTAGAACTGGTAAAATTATACTTATTTCCATACACTGTTTTCTTCAGTGTGGGTAATGCCCTGATCTGAATTACAGAGGTGATTGATACCTCTGGGCTTAATTCATCATTTATATTTAAAAAAAATCAGGTTGTCATTGTATTGTAAATGTATCCCTTGGCCATTAAATCATGCGAGGAGTTGATTATTTTCACTACAGCTTATATTTTTGAACTTCCTATGAGCAAAATTAACTCTGGAAGACCAGTTCTAGTTAGGTGAATACTAATAAAATCATAAAATTATGCCAATAGGCAAACCTCTCTCTGAAAAATGTCTTCTACAAATATTGCTGCATGTCACTAAATACTGTTAAAAGTTTCCTCAGCAGTGCTTGAGTCAATTAAACCCCATCTGTGTGTGCTGGGAGGCATTTGCAGAGGCAGAGCCCCTCTTACCCAGGCCATGCCTGTGTGTTGACATCGGGGGCATCACAGTCCAAGCCTTGGTGACAGGGTTGAAGCACTCAACAATGTTGGAGGTTTTGAGCCCATCCCTGCCCCCCACGATGTAGAGCTTGTTGTCAATCACTGCAACCCCAAACTGCAGCCGCCGGCTGTTCATGGTCCCAAATTGGATCCAGCTGTTGGTCCTGAGGTCGTATTTCTCAATGGTGGTGGTGCCTGTGAAAAACAGAGACAGCCATGGAGGGAGCAGTACCCAGCAGCCAGCTCAAAACACAATTAAATTATAAAATATTGAAGTTTTGTGTGTGAGATTTTACTGTGAATTTCAGTTCTCATGTGAAGTTCTCATTCTTCAGTTCTCTCTAGTGAGTAAGCTGCATTAATTGCATACATGATTGGCAAGTCTATGAGAATATACTGGTGGCAAGAAATGGAGAATTGTGGCAATTTTTGTTGCACTGCAAATTTTGGAGGTAAGTACCATGAGAGTAGGGGGTTTGTGGGGTTTGTTTTGGGGTTTCTTTATATTACTTATGAATACAGTGACTCACAACAATCTACTCCTTGACCATGTTTGTGCCTAAAGCATTAGTGATATTAAAAGCAGACTCCATGTACCTGTCTGAGGAACTGGACAAGCACCTTCAGGAATCCTGTGGATATTTTCCCTTTTAGGATGAAGTCAGGCAGGAGACAGGGCTGTGTGTGAGTGCACATCTGGTTTCCACAGGTATCTTCCTTGAGGCTCACCTGTGCAGCTGCCCTGCAGTAGCTGCTTGGCTGCTGTAACACATCAGCCACATTTCCCATTTTTTCCAGGTCACTGGACCTCCAGTAATGTTTTTACTGAAACTCTTCATAAGGCATGAGCTCTCTGCCATTCAGCACTGACACTTCTCCACGCACTGGCTCCCATCATCACTCAGGAGCCATAATTGCTCCTCTGAGAGCTGCTAAGCACAGCGAGGGCACGGCTCACTAAGATCCAAGGCAGAATTGCCAGTGCACCCTGGAGCTCAAATTCAGTTCAAAGGCAGCCAGATGAGGAAAACAGCCAATTTCTTGTTCCTTGACTGGGATTTGAGACCAGACGAGTGGTGTTTTGAAGATAACAACAGGCAGTTTGTGGCTAAGAAATTATTTTTACAACAGGAAAACAACCATGTAATAAAGCAGAAAGATAGGATTTGGTTTAGAGATCTGTTAGGGATCACCTGATGTACTCCAGAAATTCAGTGAAATAAGAGTTTATCTCATGCTATCTTTTATCTGTATGTTTTTCCACATGCATAGGTTGGGAAAGAAACTACCAGCTCCATCTGCAATAAAAGACAGAAACTCTGCTTCCTCTCCTTTATTCAGAGCAGCTGGGTTTTTTTGCCTGTTCTTTCCATCTTGTTATTCTATTTGCTGCTCTTTACTTTGTTTCTTTCTCATTTATTCTATGCTAATATGTGAGTGCCCCAAAGTTCTCCACTTCAAAGGAAATCTCTCACTAACTAAAACACAGGGAAAATGCAGTCAGGTTTAAGTGTGTTCAGATATACCCTGTGGGCTGTAATTTTTACAGAGGCTGGAAGATTTGAAAGTCACAAAGCTTAATGTGATTTAGGCACATTCCCATTTTTCAAATTTCCGGCCCAAAAGTACCTCTTTGATCTTCTTTTGATCACTGGAATTTGAGATTTGTCTTCGTTCCACCTGAGATAAGCACAAAGACAAACCTGGCGTTGCCTGAGATGCCAAGGCTGGTGTCTGCCTTTATCACAGGCAGTGTTATTGCCAGAGGTGGGAGTTACTGCCTTCTCAGAGCTGTTCTTCCAGTGCATCCTGGTCTTTCTGCTGTTTCTTGATCTCCCAATCCAGCCCAGGTTTCAAATCTGAGTCAGAGCTGTGGAGGACAGCAGGGAGGAGTGGAAGTGCTGTTCTTCTTACCCATCAAAAGGGAAAAGTTCAAACAATTGGCTTCACTCCAAGGTAAGAAGTAAGAGAGACCAACAGGAAGTGCAGCTGTTGACTGAAATAGCCCTTTCTTTGCATAATCTTTACTAGGAAAAAATGATTGGAAAATTTTATTCTTATTTTAGGGGAAGATAGTTTAAAGATTACCTGGTTGTCTGATATAATTCATAAATTCTCAGTATCGCTAATGAATCTACTTAATTGCAACAGATTAACTCCAATTTGCTAAATTGTCCTAGGAATGAGTGTTTCCGTGTTGTGCTGGCGATGAATGTGTGTTCTGCACTTGATTTGATTGCACAGAGATAGGGAGGTAGCTCTGCAAGGTCTCTCATATTGGGAAAAATCAGTCAGCAGCTTTTTGTAAACCATGAAATGGATTATCTTCTTTGTGATTCTATTAAAAGTGAACTCACACAGCTAAAAGTAATTCTGTGCAACAAGTCACTAGACTTTAAACTAATTAGAGTTCTCTGGCTCCAAGCTGTGGGTTTGAAGTTGAGGTTCCTGGAGAAAATTATTTAATATTCTGCCTCCTAAATAGAATAATGCAATGTTTAAAGCTGTAACCTGATTGCAGTTGTGAAAATCAAATAATAGGAACTGGAATATGTTTATAATAATTAACTTTCAACTACAAACCTGAAAAAACCCCTATGTATGAAGTCCTCAAAAAAAGCTGTGTTCATGAAAAGTACAAATCTTTCCACCTGAAATTTTATAATAAGGATTTATAAGCATTAGGTAAGAGTTCTCTGTAGTTCAGTGTCCTGGGTTGACGGTGCCTCCTATCCCAATCGTGCAGCTTTATCTCTGTGTACTACACTGTTATGTCTAACAGCTGCCCCCCCCTCGGCGGGCTGTTTTGCCGCGGTGGGGCTACTTGCTTTGGGCTTTTGCTGCTAGCTCGGCTTTGCTGCTGGCTCGGCTTTGCTGCTGGCTCGGCTTTTGCTGCTGGCTTTGCTTTGCTGCTGCCTTTGTTTTTTGCTTTTGCTTTTGTTTTGCTTTTGCTGGTTTTCGCTGCTTTCGTTTTTTTTTTTTTCCCTTTTTCTCTCCTTTTTTTCTTCCCCCCCCCCGAAGATCATTGGACCGGCTCCGGACCTGACCTGGGAATATCTAGGGGTCCCCAACGCCTGAGACAGAAGCTGTGCGCCCTCCCCTCACAGCAACTGCTTGAGTATTTTTCTTTTCCCTTGTGTTGGGGAGTGTTTTTGTTTATTTGTCAATAAATAGGTTTTTTCCACTTCTCTTCTGAGGAATTCCTTCTCAAACCCAGGGCGGGGGGGGGGGAAGGGGTGGTGGAGGTTTGTTTTCTGGGGGGCTCCTTCTAGAGACGTTCCCCTAATTTCTCCTAAACCAGGACATTCAGTGATGCTTTTTGGTTTTATTTTTCTGCTTCTTTGAAATCTTAGCTTTCTTACTTTGTCAGAATATAGACCACAAGGTTTGATATTAAACAAATCTTGAAACATTTTAAATATTTACTTTTTCTTCTGATTTGTAAATTCAACTATTTTTTGCAAAAATTCATACTATGTTTAATTTTTAAAATCACCATATGAATCAAACTTCTTTAGTTTGCACCTAAATATAAGTGTATTGTTTACAAATATGATTCTTGCAAGAAGAAAGAACTTCTGACACATAGAATTCTGTTCTGTGATTTGCTTTTTCTTCTTTTTTACCCCTAAATTGATATTTTCCTATGGGAAATATCTAAAGAAATCTCATATATTCCCTGGGTGTCTGGAATACAATTAATTAATTCAATCAAATGAACTTTTGGGCTTACCTTTAGTGGCATCCATGCCTCCCACAGCATAAAGAGCACCCACCGTGGATTTTCTGGGCTTGGTTCGAGGGCTCTGCATCATGGAGCGTCTCTCTGGCAGCAGGTGGTACTTCATGGCCTCCATGAGAAGTTTCTGACACTCAAGGTCGTCTGCAAACATTGGGCTGTTTTCTAGATCAGCTAGTAGCTAAGAAATGGGGAAAAAAAGCATCCTGATATATAGCTAAATCATTAAAATTGCATGTACTTGAATAATTGAAGTATTTGTAGCTACAAACACTCATTTTAAGCTCACCACTCACTTGTGCTTTGCTGGGAACTCTGCTTTAATGCAAGAAAAACTATATAAAGGTGGAGGGGAAAAGTCTATGAGTGTGATGGCTTTGATTAATTTTTTCCTACCTCTTTCTTTTAACTTTTAAAAAAGGTTCAAATCAGTAATTTGTAGTACTGCACCCTCTATACAAAACTCCTTATGTGAGTAAATAAATCTAACACAGAGTACTGGACACCTCTGTGAATATTAGAAGATATTAAATGTATTTCAAATTAAGGGTGTATAATACTTTTATATGTTATTCAAGGTAGAATATTTGCAGCATCAGTCACGTAGATTCATAAAGTGTCCTGACTGACAGTCTCGATATTCTATATCCATTTCTGAGGAGATATAAAGATTCCTCTGTGACACAGACACAGCAGTATCACCTTTCTATGAAACAGGATGTCCAGCTCTGGAACTAGATGGATGAATTGTCTCTTTCAGAATTAAGGGACAAGTAATGTTAGTGCTCAGAATTGTCAGCAATAATTTAGGCCCTTTTATATTTGTCTACTTTTTATGGCAAAAAAAAAAGAAGCATTGTGGCTTATGTCCTGCAGTTTGGTAAATCTAAAGAAATATCTTTGCATGGTATCTAAATTGCTGTGCTATTACAGAACTATTACAACCCAACAAAGGAACACCTGGCTTTTGGAATAGACTGACATTTTTTAGAGGTAATTCTGAGCCTAGTAATTACACTGGCACTGGGGGATTTCTTTTCATCTGTGTTTAAAAACAATGAAGATACATACTGTATCATTTAAAAAAAATAAAAAGGGTGAAAAAATACCAATAATCTCCAGCCCAAACCAGAACCTTTCCACAAAACTCTCCTCTCTGCCTACAGGATGCTCAAGACAAGCATTTCAGCTGGTGGAGTTCCCTGTTGGCCCTTCATATTCATACCTGGGGTGGCAGCAGGGGCAGTCTGATGTAGGAGAGGAGCATCCCCAGGTTCCGCTGTCGGTTTTGCAGGTCGTGCCTCACCCACATCATCAGGGCCTGGAAAATTGACTCCTCATCTGGCACGTTGATGTTGTCGCTAGACAGGAGCTTGGCAATTTCATTAGCTGGGAGCAAAAGAAATTCCTGGTTTTTTATTACTTCTATGAAGTGTTCCTAAAAATAAAAGAAGATTTCAATGCACTGATGATTTTTCACACATAGAAATAGCTTTTTCTAAAATAATGTAGGCTTTGTGAATATTTCATTCCTGGTCAGTTCCACAATGCAGGGAAATGCTGTGGATATTCTGAAGATCACTGAATGTCCCTCTACCATTTAAGGGAGATTTTGGTTGCTTTTTGCTGCCCTACTCTTGTAGAACTGAGGAATAATGCTCATCTTCACACTACCAAGCTCCAGATGTCTTTGTCAGGCTTCTTGTCATCCTGTCCTGGCTTAGGGATTTGCCACTGGCACTTTTGTTCATCAGTGTGATCTTAGCACTGTGGCTTGATAGAAATACTATTTGAAGATATAATGTGCATTTTAGAAACGCCAAGTGGGCATTCAAATAAAATGTGTCCCTTCATCTGCAGATTCAAAGGTTTTGAGCCAATTACACCAAAACCTTTCAATCCTTTTGCAACGAGCTGTACCAGCTGTTGGCTGTATGACTGCTCTTAGGGCAGGAAAATACAGCAAAGGAAATTCAGATCACTTTTCTAACAGCATTTTTTGGGCAATACAAAGTTGGACAAATCCCAATGAAGGGTTCTCAGCCTTTTAGCAACTGCTGTGATAAAACTCCCCAACTCCAGAAGTGACCACATGTATTAAATACCTAGAGTCTTTCATAGAATTATTTTTCATAAAAAAGAAATATTGTACAATTGAGTTACAACAATATCAGAGTTGATATCAATAGATATGATATCAAGATATATATTATCTCTTTCCCTATCAAATTCCAAAGGAAAAAAGAAATTTGGTGGAGAGAGAGGTTATGTTACATGCAAAGAGATGCATGTAGGAATTCATGACTGCATTTGAAATAGAATTTCTATTTCTGTACCTAGAATTAATATAGCTTTTTTAGGAACCAGATTGAAATGGGGCAGGTGAAGAAATTTTAGTAACTGATATTTTATTGTTTGTTTTTAGCAGTTTCTTCACTTTCTGTAACTCTTTTCAAATGTAGCCAGGATGCAAATACAGAAGAATCAGTGATTAAAGGAGATGTCAACTTTAGTCTGTTATGCATATCCTGCTTTAATATTTGCGACATTCAAAGAACAGGGACAGGAAGTCCAGTCCACTTCTAGCTACAAATATGGCACAAGTTGTTTATCAGAACAAGCTCTACCTGCACGAAAAGACACAAGGTAGGAAATTGTTAATACTCTGCCTCAGTGGCCAAAATATTGAAGGGGAAGGTCCCCATTGTGTGTGGTTTTATTGAATGGGTCTGGTGTTTACAGCACATCTGAAAATGTAATGGGCTCTATATTTACAGGACAACTTTCTGGTCTTTTCCCTAAGTTACACATTTTCACCAGCATGAAACAAACCTGAAAGTTTTACTTATCCCCTTGCACAATTTTTATGTGTTTATGCATTGTTATGATCTCCTGTTCTCCAAAGGTTTTTTGTCATATCACTGCAAGGGTTTGAAACAGAATTTTATTTCCTATTCTCTTTCTAAGCTATCAGTAGCAAATGTGGTCGGTGGGGTTATGGTCCGAGTCCTGTTTCATGGCAGAATTTTCAGTCTGTTCCATGCAAGAACAGGAAGTGGTTCTAGAGGTGACAGAAGTTGTTTTCAAGGAAAAGAGTATAAAACTTATGCCCAGTGCTGCTGAGTGTCAGTCTCATCATGATCCTTCATTTTAGGAAGTTCTTAATGACTCAACTCTCAAATCTGACACATGGTTTCAAAAAATAATAAAGGTTTAACTCCTGGGAAAGACTGGAGGATTGAAATGGTTAAAAAAACTATAAACAAATATTATTGTTATAATCTCTTTATTGTTTATTGTCTCAACATCTCTTACTGTCATAAAATCATAAATCCAACCATATGATTTTATTTCACTTTTGCAGAAATCTGAACCATAAAATTAAATGCCTGAAGCTGCCCCCCACGTTCTTGCACTGGTGGGAGGAAAGAGGCAACGGTAGAGGGGGATTTGCTGATTTTTGGATGAATATAAAAAGGTTTGGAGCATCAAGGACAACACTATTTTATAAAGGCTGAGCAAACTTCTATCTTAAATGACCCGTTTCAGACTTTGAAATGTAAAGGGGATGTAATTGCTGCTAAACAAACCATTGATTGCTGTGACAGGGAGGAGCACATGCCACTCTCACCTTTCAGCAGGTGGACATGCACAATCCCTTACTGAAGGGTTCCCAGCATTATGAAGCCTCTGAACTGGTTCTGACATCCTCCTCTAATATTTCAAGCATAAAGCTGCCATGGGTCTCCTAACAAGTAGTTCTTTTTAATTGTATTTAGCTGTAGCAGTTGCCGTTCTTTTTGTGTTTTAAACTGTGATAGCACATCTCGTTGCCCTGAATATTTATCCCTCAATTTGGTTTCATAGCAAGTTATCTTGCTTCTCTGTTTCCCATGCTCTGAATATTCATTTCTTGCTTTGAGCCAGAGGAGGATTATGTTCCAGTCAGGGACATGATTCTTTTTATCATTCCAAATATTTCCAATGCATTCTTTATTTTGACTCTTTTTATGCGTGTCTCACCTTAAAATCATCTTTAGAATTTTCTTTGTGTGGAATCAAAGGCGTAAGGTTGGCCCATTGCTGTTTGTCTCTAGACATAAGCCATGTTAAGGCCTTATTACATTTTTTGGCAGGAATAGGTACCACTCGTGCTGCAAATTCAAGTTCACTGAGGATGCCTTTCTACAAGGCAAAACTCTGAAGTGGGGAACAACAGAAGTGAATATTTCTTGATGCAATTGTGACTGCAGAGCTGTCAACTGTTCACCTTACCATGGTGTATGTGTGGGCCACTTTCAGGAGCTCCGTGCAGCCCTGGGCATCCCCGAACGAGCAGATCCCCAGACAGTTGGAAGGGTGGAGCTGCTTCATGAGGAAATTGCAGCACACCTCAATGACCTGGGAGAGCTGCAAAAGGCATGCAGCAGCCAGCAAACTCTCTATGGTGTCTTCCTTTAACTCAAGGATACCTGGGCAGTTTTCATTTAGGAGAAAAAAAAAAAGAAAAAAAAAGTTTTAAGTAATTTCCCTTGTATTTTCATTATTTAAAAGTTTGTCGCTCTTTGGCTTTTCTCTGAGATGTCCTGTGCTTCACAAATTCATTTTCCTTTCTTGCTGGAGGATTCTTTAAACAGATATCTGTCCTAGGGTAACTATGATACTTGTATCCCCAATTGTCTGTTCTGTGTGTTCTGTGTGTTCTGTACCTTTAAGACTGGTTCTGCGATTAAAGCAAAAAAAAAAAAAAAGAAGCGCGCAGTTTGTTTTGAGGAACAGTGTTCATTCCTTTGCATCTTCTCTTCTTCCTCGAGACTGTGTGTTTGTCAGATGCACAGACAGCAGCCAAAAATAAGGGTTTTTTTTCCTTTTAGTTAGTCTAGCTAGCTGAAGCAAAGAAGCTTTCCGAACTGGTTTTTTTTTCCTTTTTCTTAAAACTTTTTAAATCTGCTCTGAACTGAAAAAACCCAGAGAAGCACCAAAATCTTGCTCCCGTGGCCCACCAGACCTGGACCTCAGCATTTTCCAGCACCAAAAAAACTAAGACTGATAAACTGAAAGAGCTGAGCTAACTCCTGGCAAAGACTCTCAGTTTTGACATCTCTCTTCAGAGCGGCAAGAAGTTTTATTGTTTCATATTATTCATTCCTTTGGTTGTAGGCAGTTTGTTTGTTAAATAAAAAGTTTTTTCCACTCTTCTCTGAAAAAGTTCTTTCCCCGAACCGTCTAAAAAAGAACTGTTTAGATTTGCTCTCCAAAGGAACCCCATTCAAAAGTTTCCTCCCAAATTTGCCCTAAACCAAGACAATATCTTAACTTACAGGATTTGGTGGATTTTGAACACAATGATTGGGGCATTTTTATTGGAACTTTAACAGCTTTAGATCCAATCTGGATGGTAAAAAAAATAAAAAGAAAATTGAGATTAGGGAAAAAACCTTTCCCAAAACAGGGCTCTGAACAACCTGGTCTTGTGGTAGGTGTCAGGGTTGGAGATGGGTGTTTTTTAAACTCCCTTCCAACCCAGAGTACGAAAATTCATATATCAATGAACAAAAAAAAAAAAAAAAAAAAATTTCTGGAAGAAGAATTTAGTGTGAGAAGCTGGGAAGCAGCACTGGGGGCAGGGTTACCTGTGTAGGCGTAGCGCACCAGAGCCTTCAGTGCCTCAGGATCCACTCCCTCCATCTTGATCTCCTCCTGCTTTGCTTCCCGCACATCGTTGGTGAACATCGCAGCAAAGTAATCAGAAACTGTGCTGAGAACCAGCCTGCAGGGGAGGCAGTGTGAGCAGGACAGCAAATTACCACATTATCTCAATGCCAGGCAGAAAATCCACCATTATTATGTTATACATTGTGGGTACAACAGAAATGATTAGCATAGGATTCAAATCTTGCAGCAGTGAGCAGTGAAGATAAAAGAGTAATTAGTAATCTAATTTTCTCCCAGAGTGCTTATCTGGGCCTCGCTGATCTTGCTATAGTTTGACAGCAGCAAGGAGAGTGGACAGTGCCAGTGGTTCGCATTTGAATTTCATTGTGCTTAAAATACTAGATCTGAAAGGTTGATCATGTGATTTCATTCCACATTAGCTGGAGTCCTAATTACAGTAACTCTTCATTCATAACTAACCAGGGTATTCATAAATTGAGGCAGCTTTTTTGCTATTCCAGGCATAAAGGATCCTGGGAACTGTACCTGTGGGCTGGAATCTTTTGGTCGCCAGCGATCAGGACCACATCACAGAGCTGCTTCTGCTGCAGGTAATTCTCCATTTTGCGGAAGGTTTGCTCCGCGTGGTTCGTGGACTGGAAATACTCGTCAGAGCCATTGGTGCTCATCCCAAAGGAGCTGCTGGTGGTGGACAACCTGCCAGGCACAGAGGCAGTGATGAACACAGCCTTAGAAATGCATTACAAATGCTGATTACATTGATTTTTGTTCAAAAGGCAGCACAGAAATTTTTAAAATTATAGAAGTCCCACAATCCTGGTCTTACCATGCCTTCTTCCAGCTTTTTCTCTTTGGTATCTGGAAGTTTTCATTCATAAACTTGCACGTAAACTGTACTTGACTGCAGTTGTGTGTAATAGGTGGTGCTACTGATTTGTCTGCTTCCATCAGTTTTGAGTGGATGGACTGTTTGCATAGCACTGATGTGATAGATGCATCCTACTGAGCACTCACAAAGATTCCTTTAAAAAAACCCTATTTTCCTGTGATACTGATAGCTAAAATACCTCTTGGTATAATATGCTGGATATTAAATCTTTAGGTCTTATTTCTGATCTCTTCTTACTTTGTCCATTCAATTATTTGATGCAGTAGTAATGAATCTGAAGACAGTTTAATGAGCACCATATAATTCTAGAGAAATTTCCAAGTAAAAAGCTCATAGAACCTGTACATTACAAGGCCTTTAGAATCTGAATGCAAATAATGGAGACAAATTAATTTCTCTGCCTTTCATGGAAATGTACAATATAAATATATTCCTCCCAATCCAGAATTTTGTTAGCTTTCCCACTTATAGAAAACCCATACTGTTTTTTTGAAGCATCATTCCTTACAGCCTTTAAATATGGATTTTGATGTAGATTGAAACACCTTTCTGACACTTCCTTAGAAAAATCTTCATTTTTCTATTCATCTGTTTTTAGTAAATAATAATGCATTTGTTGATATAAATGTATATCACATAGCTTGAAAATGCTGCAATATTTAACATTATTTTAGCTAAAGACTATTTAGAAAAACATTTTCTCAGTTTAATATCATATTTTATTTAGAATGTATAGCACCTGTTGTTTTAAATTTCCAAGCCCAACTGGGAAATAATGACAGCTGGTTGACTAAATTTCCTGGTTGTCTTTGATATTGTTAATGCAAATTCATAAATGATTAGGAGAGATAAGATCTCTTCATGAAATTAGCATATTAAATTTAGCAGAATATTGAATTATATCCACAATTTAACATCTAGTTCAGAAAACAGAGAAATAAACAAGGGTAAGTCAGGTTGAATTGGTAGTTCCAGAAAATAGAGATGTTAGATCATGCATTTTCAAAGATCATACCTCATTATATAGCTCATAGAATTCAAGGGAAATAATTTAAAATCAAATTATAATGTAATATTGAATTGAGACACAGCCGATTTCAATCCCTTCTGCAAAATGTTTCTGTCTTTATTCCAATTTCAAATCCATTTTAGCTTAGCTTAGTTTAATTTTAAAGAAAAAGGGGAAAACCAAGTTCACCTCTAATGTGTTTCCTTTGTCATTTAGGACTTTCAAAAATTAATTTTTCTCAGTGTGTTTAATGACTCCACTTTCTTATTTGTTTTCTTTCAATGCTTCATAGATAATGACAAAGCTGCAAAATTGGATTATATGCTCATTATTTTTGTATCAGCTACTGGATGCCAAATTCATACTCTGTAATGTTTTGCTATTTACCTCCGAAGCGCCCTTTAATGTTTTTCAGAAAATTGTTTTGTGACAAAATCTTTTTTTCAGAATTCAATATATCCACTCTAAGTGTTGTATCTCAGTACATTGCACTTAGCCTTGATGTTTGCAGAAAAAAACTGAAATAATACTCAACCATCCCTACTGTAAATAGACAGTACTGTTTGTGTGAAATAAATAATTCCCCATAGCATGTATTTATTTGTGGTTAGAGAATCATCCAAGGGAGTGAAAGTCTAATTATTTAATTTAGTCTTGGGTACTTTTTTCAGAAGTTCAGTGAAGTCACATTTAACTGCAGCATAATACCACCAATATAATTAATTATTTCAAAGGCAAAGGTCTTCAGAGACTGAAAAATACTGGAAGCAAATGCAAGTTCTCCATTGAAATTAATAATATAATTTCTGGTTTATCTTCAGCAGCTGATTCAAAATGGAGGGGAAAAATTAAATTCAAAGATAAATATTTATATATTTTCCTCAGTGTATGACTGTCAGACTCAAATATTGACCTTCAGAGTGTAGTACTGGGTAACGATGAACTAAAGAAGTCAGAGATCAAAATATCCTAAAGGAAGGAGTCAGGAAAAACCCCCTGGAGTCTGATGTGGAATTCTGGCTGAGGATGCTGAGGTTGTAGCACAGATAAAGATTTATTCCTATAAAATGGGCACAAGTTTGGATAAACAAAAGCTGAGTATTCAGGAATAAAAGTTTCCAAAAGTGCATTAGTCAGGGAGGAATAATATCAATGATTTGGTCTGAAGAATCAAGAACCCAAATTGTTTCATGTCATCTTTATGTTGGTGTTCACTGGGATGAGGAGCTGTAATTAGCATTCATAATAATGGCTTAAAACATGGATTAGCCTGGAGAGATAAATCTATATTTAAATTATTCCGAAGTCACTGAGTTGTATGAATTTCATTTTAGGTAGATAGCCAACTGAAATAATTCCAGAGTTTTCCTGTAAGGATTTGTGAGGGATAGTCAAAAAATGGTCCCATATTTTAAAAGAAATGTAGAATTTTGAAACAGACACTATAAACTGAAAACCTGAAGAAATAATCAAAAAGCATTGTCTCAATGATAAGAAGGACATAAATACTAGCCAGCATGGTTGGTCAGAATGAATTATGTGAGAACATTGTATTTTCTTCTTTTTTTTTCAAGGTACCAAAGCTTACTGGCAGAAAAACATGAATTGTCAGAAGTGATCTCGCCTTTTGGATGACTTCTGACACTATTTCACATGACATTTTCAAAATCAAGCTGGGATGGCAGGTTTTAAGTGTAATAAATACAAGAGATATGAATAACTTGTTTAGCCACGCTTGAAATCTGTCAGGGATTCAGTTCCAAAGGCAGACAAGGTGCTTGAGAGCATTTCAGGCAAATCCTGCTCCTGATGCTGCTCCATGATTTTATTACAGAAAATCAAGTGGTAGAAAGAGGGTTTAATTGTTATTAATATTTAATAATTATTCTGGGTATATCATAGCAAGACAAAAAGTTTTTTGGGAACAGAATTTAAATTCAGAGAGGCATCTTTGCCCTTGTCCTCATTAAAGTTTAGGGAAATTTTTACTTTTCAAAGAGCTGCTTACACATCTGTTCAAATAATTACCTGAATGAAACACAGCAGAGGAAATGACAGGTAACAGTGAGATTGTACTGGATCCTAAGAAAGCTGGGACGCAAAAATGGTGTGTGGAGGTAAAATTTCATCTTTTCTGTAATCAGAATTGATGTAATGAGTTTTGTGATTCATTCCAGGCCTACAATTCTTTAAATTTCTGAATTATGTTAAATTTATTTTCTGTCATAATGAAGAACTCTTCACATTAATCAGCAGAGCACTCTTCATTAATCAGTATATAAAGAATAAATCCTGATTTCCTCATTATTTAATTAGAATGCGATAACACATAGATGCCATTTATGTGCCATGTCCTTTGTAAAATTCAGTGTTTTATTAAACCTCATTCAGTGTGCCTGTGGCCAAAACCAGGAAGCAAACCTGATGATAAGGCAGCTTAGAAGCATAATATTGCACGAAAACAAGGTGATTTATTGGAGTATTTTAATTTTGTTGATGTTGATTATTTACATTTTTATGGTGACCACTTCTTGGGTGTTTGTTGAATGTACCTGTTTAAGATACTATAATATTTGTGAAATTCAGTTTAATCAAGTTCAGTTATTGGTGTCATTTAGAGATTTTGATTTGGGGTGTCCTTCCCTGTGCACTGTAAATCCCACCAGGCACCAGCAGCAAACTGGGAACCAGCATCCAATGGATCTATCAGAGCCTAGATTTCAGGGGTGCTCCAGCTCTGTGGGGAACTGGACGTGCTGCAGCTGTGCCAAGGCAAAACTGCAATTCCACCAGTTTAGTTTGTTTGTGCAGCAATATTTCCAGTGCAGCTCAGTTTTTCTTTACTCTCTTTTATTTTTTGTTTATTTCAGAGAAGTGCAGCTCAGCCCCTTTCCCCAGACAGCTCCATCCTGCTCAGCTGTGTGAGCTCTGCCCCTCTGGCTGCTGGGCACTGGCATGGGGCTGGTTGCTGAGAAAATCTCTTTTTCTACAAAAATCACAGCATCTGTCACAGCTAACCCTAGCAGCTAGCTGAGAAATAAAAATATTGCAGTTAGGAAGCCATTTCTGAACATGGATAGAATAAAGATAAAGTTGATGTGCTTGTATTAATTGATGCTGATAAAATTGTAGCACATCAGTAACTGTCCCAGCCTCTGCCTTGACATTTCTGCTGCAGTCGTCTTCTTTATTTTTCATTCTTTATTCTGAAGTTTTTAGGGTATGGGTGAAAACATTTGTCCTAAAAGAGTATGGGAAATTGTTGATGACTGCTGAGGTCGTAACATTAACATGAGGTTCAAATAATGATAGAAAATGATGTAGCAAATGAAGAAATAAATAATTAAAATGTATAATTTATTTCAGTTAATGGAGAAACTCCTGACTTCCCAACTAAACTGAAAGCTCTGACAATTCCTTTAGAACTTGGAGCCCTTGAAACTGCCTGTTTTTAGCAGTTTTTTTTTTTTTTATTGCTAAGGCCACTTCTCTCAATCGGTGTTAGTTAAAATAACTTTTCCCATTTGGGATTACAAGTGTAAACGTGCATATCATTAACTGCAGGAGCTTCAGCCAAACACTGAAACCACTTTAGCTAGTTTGAGTTTTGTTCTTCCCCCAGACATGACGATGTACAGACAGATTGACGATGTACAGACAGATGTCATCATGATTCATATCAGGATGAATTCGGATTATGATATTTTGAATTCTCCTAGGAATAGAAATCAGGGATTTGTTGGGTGTGTTGGTTTAGCACAGATGGTGAGGAGCAATTGGTGATTTCCTTTGAACTGACAACCAAAATAGCCAATTGGGTGCAGGTATACACCTCTGGGTCACACAGCCTTAAAAGCTAGAAGGAAGTCTGATGTGCCCCCGTCCCGGCCCAGATCGGTTTTTAGCAGCTGTAAAACACCCTGCCGCTCCCCCTATGGGGGGGTGGGGGGGGGCGGGAGCTGGCCCGAGGCCTGGCCGTGGGCCTGGGCCCTTTCCCCAGCAGGGGGAGGGGAGCCTGCAGCCGCTCCAAGCTGGGCCCACCCTGAATGAGACTGAGGGGTGGGGGCAGGAGGCATCCATCAGCCGGGCTGCTCTGAGATCTGCTGGCCTGAGTTTCTTTCCCCATTCCCGTGACTTTTGAAAATCCTGGCTGCTGCCCAGCAGAGATCACATGACCACCGCAGGCCTAGGCAAGCTTTAACTCTTTCCAGCCAGCAGATGGAACTTCCAGAGCACTAGCTCTTCCCAGAGTTAGAACAGACAAAGTGATTGAACACAGAGAAGACTTAGCATAACAGTCAGATGGAGAGAGTGAGAAAAGGATTAATTAGAGGAAGGATTAAGGAGTTGCCTGTTGGCTGGACTTTCTTGTTTGAGCTATGGAAATGAACTCTATTGGTAGATTGTCCTTTAAATCATGGAAAAAATATGCATTTGGGGAGATGATTTGTGGATTTTTGAGCAAAGGTGTTCATGATGGACTGTATGGTCCCATGAGATGCCTGAACAGAGAGAGAGAGGTGAGAAGCTCCTGCATCAGTGAAAGAAGTGAGAAGACATCTCTGTTCCTTGAGATGAAGAATCCTTTGCCTTTGAAGTTGTTCATTTTTAAAAGGTGACACCCTAGATGCCTGAGTTCCATGACCCATAAGCAGCTTGGGGAAACTGCTAATGAGAGGAGACTACATGGAAGCAGGTTTCCCCAGGTGGCTGTTTCTGTGAGAGTTCCCACCCACAAGAGAACTGTTCTAGGTTGTCAGTGGGGGAAAATTCCATGGTAAACTAAGAGAGGCTCCTCTCCTAAAGAATTGATGAAAAACTATATTTAAATGACGAAACTGACTGAATGTCACAGGTTTTGTCTCTGTTGTTTGTAGGAAAGTGAACACTTGTGGGGGGAGGAGAAGGGTTTTGAAAGTTTCATTTTCTTTTCCTTTTTTTCTTTTCTTACTGAGTGTTAATAAACTATCTGTTTACTTTTAAGTTGAGCCTTTTTTGCCTTTTTCTCCTGAAATCCTATCTCCCAGTTGGCAAACAAAATTCAGCAAACGTGAAACCACCACATAAATGGTGCATTGGCTGGGAAACCCGAGATTCGAACCAAAACCACTACATTGGGGTAATTCCACTGGAAAATGGAAGCTGTGCCCAAGCTGCAGAGCCCCTGAACCCTTTGTGCCTTCTCTCAGCTGTAGCCACATCATATTTTGAGGAAGATGAGTCAATCCAAACACTCTCCTCAGCAAGCTGTTTGCCTTTGGAAATTGTATATTTATTATTTTTTAACAGAAGAATTACAAAATTATTTTCCAGTCTCTGCAGATTAGTGTGTGAACTCTCTTGATTGTTGATCTTTTTCTACTTTTTCTGCTGTTGGAAGATCTCATGTCTACAGAAGGGTTTTATGCCGTTTGTTTTATGCAGGTAATTAAGAAATTGAATAATCCCACGTACATAGAAAGGAGTTTATTTTCCTGGTACAGAACTAATCTGAACATGAAACTTTGCTATAAACATTCTGATGCATGACCTAAAACACTTATTTGTGGGGCATAGAAATTGGAGCTGTAGCAATATCTAATCAGCCTGGAGAGTACACTGCCTGTGCAGCCTGAGTGTTTTATTTAATAGATATGTGTCTATATTCAGGGATGAAGTGGGTATCTCAGACAAATCATTTCAATTAATGCCAGTTTAAATCACAATTCAAGAACATTATCCTCCAGGAGAATTAACACTGTATTAATTTACATTATGTAATAAAGAATAACTGAGTGAAACCTTTCAGGTAAAAGGATAGGAGTATTTTATATATTATCATCTTAAAATTATCCTTTGTTCTGATAATGCCAAGTGGTCACTGCAATGCATGAATTCCAAACTCACATTTGTAGCACATGATTGTGTTGGAGGGTAATTAAAAGTGAAGGAGAAACTCAGGGAGGCTGAGTACTTCTTGCTCAACTTCCTGGGAGCAAGTGATAATTTTTCTAAAGAACAAAAAATGATGCGACCAGAAGGCATGATATAGCACGATTTCAAGCTGTCAGAATGTACAAAATGAAAAATAATGGCTTAATGCTGGATCTGGGCCTGTGGCATTTTTCTTTAGAGGACATAGAAAACAAAATATAGGCAAATGGCAAAAAGAGCTGGTTTTCACTCCAAGCAAAGCTATTGCCAGACTAAACTAATTAACTCCACATTCGTTCTTTCATTAAGCACTTTTCAGAAAGACTCCTGATAGGAGAGAGTGAGAGGAAGAAGACCCTGCTGTATGCTGTCCCTTTTGACTATTATTGGGAAAAGTGGAGCAGAGAGGAGCAAAGGGAGATACAAGTACAAGAAAAAGCCAAATGTGAAGTGGTTGTGCCTCCAGTGAGCAGAGCTTTGAAAAGGCAGAGTAACAGTCTCAATAGCAATTATCCCTGCCCCTACCAATCTGAGCCTTGCAGCCCATCATATGGAGCCTGATGGGAGAGATTTTTTAGGATATCTTGATTTATTAAATCTCAAGCCACTACCATAATACCTTCATACATGCTTCTCGCTTCTTTTCTGTTTTTCATCAAAGGCAAAGGGACACTATTCTTGGGCTTCTCATGACCATTTAATTTTTTACATTTTTCCTTTCCTACATTTACCTGGATCCTAACTAACAAATAACAAGACTTATCACGTTTTCCCATTCAAGTGAAACATGATCCCCTAGATGAGGGCACCACTTTGAATTTCATTTTGCTGTATGAGACACCCCCAGTCATGTAAAAATCTCTAGGCTTGTTCCAAAATATCTCCTGACCTTATTCAGCTGATCTGCTGGATACCTCATTCAAAGGTAAACCTTGCTGCAATGAGGAAAAAAAGTGGATTTTTAACCTATTTAGCCAGTGCCCTGTCATAGTTACAGATTTACTAGAAATGAGGGAGAGAGGATGTGGATAAAGGTCTGGGCAGCCTCACAGGTAGAAATCACAGGAGAAGTAGACTGACATTTTCTATTCTGTTTGAAGGTTTTGTAAGCCACATAAATTTGTGTGATCAATTCTCTCCTTAATTGTGCAATTACACCCTGAGAGAGTTTCCCTGTGTTAAAGCCAAATATTTCTATGTGTCCCTAGGTACAGATTTGCTGATACCAAAGTACTCTCCAGCCAGTTGTTATCTTCTGAGCTTCTGTGTCAGAAAATATAACTCAAACCTAGGTCTGGAAAGGAATTCAAATAACCTGCTGTATTCATTTCTGGCTCAATTGAGGGCATTTTCTTTCAAGTCAGTACAACCAAACCAGCATATTGTGAATGCCCTTCCATATCTACTGGAAGGAATTTTGAATGTTATAAATTCTGTAGACTGTTGTGCTTTAGCTCCTGTTCTTACCTTTGGTCACTGACTTGCACTTTTTAACACCTGAGAAATATTTTAGCATTTATTATTATGTGCATCATTGCTAATGTCAGAAATGAACACTCACTGAACATCTGTGCAGAAAAGAAGGGGGTTGAGGCAGCACCTTACAGGAATTCCTTAGTGAGGAAACCTCTGTTCATGAGCCCACAGCACCTTTGTAAGACAGAGAGAGAATTGTCTTCACAACCTTTACAGACAGAACATTAGGTCTGCTTTAATTTGACAGTATCAAGTGTATTTAACAGTATTTCTGACAATCTGGCTTAATAAAACCTGTTCTTTCTATGCCATTAGTGACTTGGCATTTATCTGGACAGATAATAGTGATAACTTGCTCCAACAAGCTGAGGTCTGTGTCAGCCTCTCTCACTGTAGTTGAATCAGAATAAAAACACAAAATCTAAATAAATGTAGCACATAAATCAAAGGAAAAACAAAGAAAGGCTAAAAGTGTGTAACTGATATAAATTGTGGAAAATATTGCTTATATTAATATTATTATGACAGGGTTTTTTTCCTGGAGTGCCAGTAGTATTCACAAGGCTGGAGAGAGGCAAATTTGCATTGTAATGCGTTTATACAAAAAATCACACAGCAATTTTATTGCATTTATTCAATAAGATATTGTCCTTCCAGTCCTGACTTCGTTACTTTATTAATTGTGTTAAAGTCAGGTTTGGATTCACTTTAACACCAAGTGGAAAAGTATAAGGAAACTTTAAACAGCTGAGGAGTAATTTGGCTCCATTTGAATGAGGAAGTAAGGCACATTTGAGCTCTCCTGCTTTGTGGCATCCCATAGGAGCTTCCTCCTGAGCAACTTTATTGGCATTTTGTACCACCAAGCCACCCCACATCTCTTTTTTAGCAGAAATTGGGATCCTTTAAGTGAATGAAACAAATTAAGGGAAAAGAAATTAGTCCTGACTTACAGCCTTGCCCTTTCTGTGCTTATCTCACCAGTTCATTGTGTTCTGGTTGAACAGCCTGGCTCCTGCAGGATCACCAGGCTGGAACTTCCCAGGAAGTTGTCTTGCTCTGCCCCTAAATCCCTTGTGACAGGCTGCACCAGGAGACTGCAGTGCCTGCACAGCTGGGGGATTTTACTAGGTCAGGTATCTCAGACAGAAAGGTCGAGTCCATCCTAAGCCACTGCACCAGCACACAGAACAGGGTGGGGGTAAGGAATGACACAGGAGGGAATTTCTGCCTTTAGGTGCAGTTTTCCACAAACTGAATGATGAGCTGGAGAGAATCTTTTGTGAGTGACTTTTGTGAGATGGTAAAGAGAGTCATGACCCAGAACCAGCATTTTCATCTTTAAATGATCAATATACATCTGTCGTAAATGTGATAGAGCACCTCAGTTTTTGTCCAGAGTATATATTTATTCTCTGCCCTGCTCAAAAGGGTGGCCAGAAATGGTGGCATCAGAGCCAGCCTCTCTCCTTTGCCTTTTCACTGAGTACATGACAAAGGCAAAGCTCCTGCTCTACAAAGATGAATGTCTAAAACATGAACCCCAATGGATCAAAACTGAAGGCAATGTTTGAACAAATATTCTCCAGACTGGAATCAGAGCTTTTGATCTGGTGATCATGGCAGAGAGGGAAAGCATGAGCTCCCACCGAAGACTTGGAACATGACTAAGATAAAATTACTGAGGTATTTTTGCCTGCATGTATGTGTATGTGCATCCCTATTTCTTCACATTCTGCAGTGTTCTAAAATGGTCTGACATGGAGACAGAGCTTTCCTGAGCATCTGTGCTAAATGAACACTGTAAAAGAGGTTTCCCTAGCAACTCAAATAATATGTAATAGCTTAAAATAGCTTTTCTCCAACTCCTAGGATTTCTTAGTAGTTTTCTCACAATTTCCATTTAAATCAAGGTATATTTGCCCAGTTCAAAAAGGTTCTTCATTTTCTCAACTTCTATTAAAATGAACAGGGTTTGAAAATGCTCATTTCTTGCCAGAATGCCTCCCTTCCTCTTGACTTGTAACTTATCAGGTAAACTGAAGCATGGCAAAGGGTGACAGTGGCTGTCCACTTTCTCATATGTATTGTCTTTGTTTGTTGTTCAAAACATTTTATTGGAAGTATATTGGTCTCTACTTGTTGTAATGGGAAGTTCTAGCAGACTTTGATTTCTGTGAGGTCAGTACAATGAGAAGATAAACTGTGCAACTATGAAATATAAAGAATTCATGTACATAGTGTACATGAATTCCATTTTGCATTGCAAAGCTGTTTGCAGGCAAATCTGGATGTTTGAAAACCCTGCTCAGTTCCTGTTGTGTCCCCAGGAAAATGCTCTTTTAAATGAGTGAAATGTGATACCAAGAGGCTGTGTGGTTGCTCTGAGGTAATAAAAGAAACAGGCAACAAATCTGAGACATAACCCATATATTGATTTTCAGATCCTAGTCATGAAGCTAAAAATTTAGGCTGAGAGCACTTGAATTTGATTAAATCAAATGTTAATATCCAGGTAATAAACCTAGATTATTGTCCCAAGGTTTTCAAAATATGTACAATAAAACTGAAGGAAGGACCAGGTATCAGCCATTGCTTTCTTTCCCACTAAAAATGTTTGTTTGGCCTAAATGGGTTTTAGTGAAGAATGTGATGAGGGAAACTTTTTATCCTGTAAAACAGCATGAGAATACAGTGCCTATTTCCTGACAAAACACTTTGAAACTGTATTAATTTAGATGCTCTAGCATATATTTAAACCTGAAATGAAGGCATATTCCTTTAAATACTTTTAGTTATCCTCTTGTTCCCTGTGAGCAGCAGACAGGTTTTAGTGAAATATCCTGACTTGTCACATAGGGTGGAAACAATTACTACAATGAAATCAAAGATGTTTTAAGCTAAGAATTATTGGATGGGCAGAATTTTTGTAAAGAGCCAGGCTCTCTGGTCTTGTTCTAGCTATTTTAATTTGCTTTGAATTGAGTTTTGACTATTAAGCATTTGCTTGAAAAAGGAGGGAAGAAGATTTGCTGTGACAGCAGGGTGGGAATTTCCAGTGCTGGTGTTTCTGTTGATGGAGTCACTGAGAGGGAATCTGATGTCACAGAGGAATAAATTTGGTTACAACTTTTTAGAGATTATTTTCTTGATCTTTATATTCTATACTTACCTTCAGCTCTTTCTGTGTATCCCAACAGTTCTTCAGCTTCATTTTTTAATTCTTTGACCCTGCACACCAACAGGTGCACAACAAGTAAGCCACAGTCTCATTTAATTGCCTGATATAATCATTCTCTAAATACATTAGAGGATTATTTTATTCTAGCAGAATGAAAGGAGCTAAACCAAACTTGTCTAGTTTAGTTGGGCAAATTTAGCTTTTTGATTATAACAAACAAATCCCTTTAAAATAAAAAGGTAGTAGGATTTTAGTAATTTTCCTCATTACAATATTCCAAAGTCAACAATTCAGCCACAAACCAAGGGTGAAAATATATAGTTTCTTTCTTTTAGGATCCTGTCTGGCTATAACTTTGAAACCAAGCAAAACCTTCTCCCCCTTTTCCCAGAATGTTTCACCAACCATCTGATTTCTTGTTGATCTTTCAGTTGCATAATCTCAGTGTCTGTAAAAACTGCTCTGCACTGGGCACATGTGTTTAATCATCTCCTTAACTTTTTCTGGAGACATTAGGAAGTGATTTTAAGAACAGTAATAACTCTTTAAAAAGTCATTTAACAGCTCTTTGCTGAGAGCGAGCTCTGTGAAGTGAAAATGAGAAGATAATTGAATCATAAAAAAATTGTCCTAGATTCTTAAATTACTATTAAATTGTATTTTTTCCCTTGCCTGTAATAATTCATCTTTGAAAGCTAGGCTTGTTAAATGTAGGCCTGTAAAATATTGTGTGTTTTCTAGTAAGTCAGATTATTTCTTATTATAGACTTCTTGGTGGGTAGACAGGGTTAGACTTGATGACATCCAGAGACCCTTTTCAGCTTAAAGTTTCCTAAGATTCTATTTATCTAGCTATGAAAAAAAATATATTTTGAACAAATATCCAGTCCTTCCACAGGGTGAATATAAAATTAATTTCAAAACACAATTCTACTCATTCCTTTCATCTTTAATAACTGTTTCAACCCACTTCAATACAACATTTTTTTTCTCTTTCAAGTTCTTCAGAAGATGTCATAATAGAAGGTGAGAGTAGAAATACATCCCAAGGATGCCTTTGAGACATTTTGATTCTAATTTCTGTACCAAGAGCTCTTTATGAGGTCACAGCATTTGTTTAGTGAGAATTAATTCATTGGTCACTGTTCAGTGCATTTGCACTTGGCCTCAAAAGGCCTGTTCTTTTTGTGAATTATCAACTGCTGGAAAAAAAGATGATTTTCCTCTTAGATTTTAATCCTGCATCAGATACCACTTACTTTAACTTTATAGATTTTCCACACTTAGCAAATGTTATATATCAAATTTTCTTGGTTACCCCCAGCTACCATATTTCAACCAGTTGTGAGTGAATTTCCATAGAATGCTGTCACTTCTGACTCCTTTCAAATCAGCTCCAAACATCTTAAACAATCCAGTTTCAAACTCATATTTTGACCTGTAGCTAAAGATCATTGTTGGATGAATATTAGTTTTTGCTTGTCCCTGAGGTAACAAGGAAGCATTTTGGCTACCCATTGCAGGCTTGCAGAAAATCATCTTTTTAAAACATACTGCTGGAATTGATATTAAATTGTTATAAATGCTAAAGAAACTGAAAAATTCTCCACAAGACGCAAACATAATTTCTTTTCCTTGTCGCTACTTCTTGCCAAATTATACAGTGTAAAATTCATATAATTATTATTTCTAAGCACTTAGAAATAAAACTTAAGTCAGCAAGAATTTGCCAAGAATAACATGTCAAAATAAACTGAAGTGCCTCATTAACAGGTTTTGCTAGAAATTATGGAGAACAGAAAAGAAATAGTTGTTATGTATACCTTGAACATCAGAGTATTATTTTTCATTGTGTTATATCAGATAGTGCAAAGTTCAACCTCAAGGACTGTCTGGAGTAACCCATTTTGGAACAAGTGTGAAACTGGTTTGAAATCATGCTATTAAATTATCAATGGTTCACTGACAATTAGGAAGGTAAATCAAACTGGGTTCCTAAGGAACTTAGCACTGAAGTTCCTCTATAACTTCTCATAAATTTTCTAAATTACTTGAAAAAATAAAGAGAAATATTTGATATCACATATTACAATTGGAGATGATGCCAAGCTGAGAAGAGCTGCAGGGGTGGTGGGGTATTGGATCAGAACTGAATGTTAAATCACTAAATCAGGGCTATAAAATCAGAACTGAATACTAGCTCAGCCAGTTGGAGCCATTATCTGATAAACACAAGATGGAATTTATTTGTGCAAAGCACTGGTTTTAGGAACAAATAGCTGCAAAAATGTACAGATGGTTTGGGAACAGTTCTCTGGTACAGAGGCAGGAGTTTCACATGAATCACAAGGCAGGCATGAGCAACAGCACCACGTTGTTGATAAAAGAAAAACAACTACTGAGGACATTCAAACAGATTTGAGTCAGGATGGCACAGAAGGAATTTGGCTCTCCACTAGAACTGCCAGAGTCCAACAGGAACACATCCAGGTCTGGCCACTGGGCTGCAAGTCCAGACAGACCTGCTGGAGACAGGCAGGACAGCAATGAAATATCAGAGCTGTCAGGATAGGGATTCTGAGACAAGACTGCAAGAATTGCAGCTCTTTAGACTTACAGCAATTTTCAAACATAAGCAAAGGGTGTAAAGAAGAAAAGTGTGGCAATAAGAAGAATGAGAACAATATGCTACCTATACTGATAGAGGAAGACCAAGGCATTAATGAACTTGTACTGTAGACAAGAAAGGAAGCACCTAAAGCTAGTTGGTCCAGCTTTGTCACAGAAGGATTGAAATGCTGTCTGAATACATGTCCTGCATTCTTTATCATGGTTCTAAAATACTTATTTGTTAAACTTAAGATTTTTTGAAAGTTTTTTTCAAAATGCTGGAGGTTCAGTGAAAACAAAATTGGAGTAGTTCTGTTTTAAAGATAAAGACTGCTGTGATGTGAGATTAGGAATCGTCATTTCTAAACTTTCCCTTGGGCATCAGAGATTGTTCATGGAACTGAATTCTTACCAGGACAGGGAAGCAGTGTCGTGATGCATCCCCCTGAATGCAGCCCTTTATCACCTTCTCTGCACAGGGCACATCACAGTTCTCCCTTTTACTGCTGCCTTGGGATCCATTATCAGTCATTCCTGTGCTCCACTGTTTATTTGGATACCCAGAACTTCACTTGCAGTGCCAAAAGCCCTCTCAATCTGGTTTGACCAGTGGTTTCACAGAATAACTCATATGTTCCATTTTCACCAGGAAAATTATCACCTGTTTTCTTTTTCTTTATTTCACACTGGAATGGGAGCCAAGGCTATCGTCTGCTACTGGAGCTAAAAGCAGAACTCAAGGGAAAACCCTCAGATATGAGACAACCTCTGAAATAGTCATGTACACGTGTGTGTTTATATGTATGTCAGAGACAGTGAAGAAAATAGTCTGATAGTTATTTCCATGTGTCTGCCAAAACCAAAAAAAAAGTGATTTTTCAAGTCTCTTAAGATGAAGTTTCAAAATAGCTGTAGATCAAAAATAGCCACCACAGAAAAGGATGGCCTTTGGGAGGATGCACCTCCCAAGTATCTGTTTCCATGTGCATCAGTAATAACTGTTTGGATTACGACATCAAAAGATTCTATTAAAATGAATTAGAAATATATTTTGCCTCATGTGGGAAATAAGAAAACATCTGTCCTTAGCCAAACTAGAATTTGTCCCCAACTAGAGTTCGTCAGCAATTTTTCAGCCACATAATTAGAAAAAAAAATGCAGAAGAGAAAAATTATGAATGGATGCTACATTTACTATTGAAATCTAAGTGCCTTTGGGCAACTAGGAAATACTTAACCAGCACACATGCTCTGCAATAACCCACTTGTGAAATCAGAAACCTGGCAGGCATGCAGGAATGGATGTGGTAATGTGGCATAATGTTAATAAATGTTGGGCATAGTGCTCTCATGGAGAAGTCAATATCTGTGAGTCCAGAACTTATTAAGGGAAGTAATCAAAGTAATTCAATATCGAAATTCTTCTTTTTAGAAGGCTTCAGTGCTTTGTCAGTCTGTGTGTGAACACGTGCATTCATGGGGTGCACACAGTTTCTGTTGACTATCAAAATCTAACGATCAAATCCTCCCAGTGTGTGATAATGTCTCTGGATCACTACCAGACCACTTCCTTTGAAAGAAATGGAAATGCTTCCTGGTCCCCCTGGCAGAGGAGCCTGAACCTCACAAGATTCCAGACAGGATAGATCAGGGATGTCCTGAACAGCTCAAGTGCTCAGCTTCCCCCAGCCCTGCCTGCTGAACCAGCAGCCACCCACAAGTTATTTCCCATGGGTTCTTACAGAGCTCACTCCAGCTCCCTCTTTAAGACAAACCTGAAATCTCTGAAGGTGTTTGCTCTTCCTTGGCATGGCCATATTCCACAGGTTTAGCTTGCTGATCACCCCAGTAATAGCAGAAAATGCTATATTGGGAAATACACTCTACAAATAAAATAACTTGGTGGCTATGCAGACTATAGGTGATTTCTTTTTTTCACCCATGAAGAGGTCCCAGTCCTCATTCAAGGAGCAGATTGGTGAGAATCAGATGAGGTCAGTAAATACAGATTGTCCACTGTTCATCTTTTTTCCAAACTATTGATGTAACTTCCATAAGGATCTTAGAGCAGCAGGTCAAGGCCCATCATTTTAGATGCTCCTAGGAGGCTTTTTGAGCAGGTTCCCTGAGCAGCACTGAACCAGACAGTCCCCAGGATGTTGAGAGGCTTTTCTTACCCTTGTGCCAATAAACCATCTATTTATGGCCCAGAATTTATTGGCTGACCACACATTAACTGGTTATGATTAGGACAAAATTAATGAGTTTTAGTCACTTGAGCCTTATTTACTTTGTCACTTGTCATGGGACATAATTCAGGAGCAAGCACCTGGATCAGAAAGGTTTCTTTAAGTCTTGCACTATTTAATTTGGGCATGGAATACCAAAATTCATTGAAGAAAGCAGAAATAAGTGTATTGATGATCATGTATTCCAAATGGAACTGTTGTTTGGAACTTTATTATTTAACTTTCCTCATCAATATCCAACCCTTATTTCATCAAACCCCAGGGGTGCTCTCTGTCCATCTCTGACAGCATTCAGTCCTGAGGTTTCTAGAGAAAGACAGTTCAAGTTTTTCTGAAGAAATTCAGAATATTGTTTTTACGTTTCCAAAGTTTTCCATGGGAAGCATTAAACTCTTAGTAGAAACTGCTTTCATATTCTTCTCAGGGTTGAGGTATTGGCCAGATTCTCTCTCCTTTTCTACTATTTTGGATGTCCATGTGACACTCAGCAGTCCTGCTTTAGATTCACCTAAAAATGGGACTTCTCCAGGCAGAGGAAAATCCACTGATTTAGAGACAGCTACTCTGAAGGTGCTTTTGTGGTCTAAAAGGCAAATTTGTCTTTGGTGTCCTGACGTGTGGATGTGAAATTTGGCTGCAATACCTACACAGCTCCTCCTGTGGTGGCTTTAGCAGTGTGAGAACATGGGCTCAGGGGATCCTGCAAACACCTGATTTTTATGTGTTAATCATCAGCAGAGCCCCCTGATTACCATTGATTGGGACTATCTGGAACTTCTAAAGGAAAAGGAGACCTGGAATGATTTAAAGGCATGATTTCAAAGATGAGACATTGTTTTGAAGAGATGAAAATATATCCAGATATTGATATCTACATCCTAGATTTAGGTAGATGTAGATATAAGGCTGCTTCTCCTTATTTCTTCTCAGTATCTCATTTCTACCCAGCCAATTAATGTATTAATTAATGTGTGGCCTGTGCTGGATGCTGTAGGAGAAGGTTTTACTGTAGGAACATTGTTTTACTTAATGATTTCTGTTGATACATATTTAAGAAATTTGAGCTACGTTGTCTTTCATGGTCAGTTTTTTTTCTTGAAATAAATTTTAATTATAGAGAAACTCATAGTCATGAATCACTTTATAAACAATCTATTACCAATTCAGATTTTTAAGATATATGTTAAAATAGATTTTAATCTACAACATGCAATGATGGCTTTTACTGAAATCTTAAAGAAAGCCACTTATTTGACTATAACAATATATGATATATGCAGTTCCAAAGCTATCCTAAAAGCTGCAACTTTAAACAGCTCAAGAGCAGAACTTAAATTGGAACAGATATGAAGGTACAAAACTTCAGGAGGTCTTAGCAGAAACTTTATATATAGCTGGAGAAAATGTCACATCTTATTTTAGAAGGCAGTGGTTTATTACCTCCAAAACTAAATTGATTAGTCTTTTTTTTACCTCCTTCTTCACATGGTGTAGAATCTTATTTGGATGGACAAGTGTTCCTTATTTTTCTTCAAATTAAATAAATTTTCCTTCAAAGGTGTGTCCAAAATGACCTTTTTTTTCAGGAAAATTGTACTATCATTTGAAATGTACTAAGGGTATGCTGCTTCCCCATTCCAAACCAGTGCCCTTGGAAACACACAGAACTCCCACAGTCCTTCCTCAGTGCTTTTATTCTGTAATGATTTTATCTGGTACCTATTGACTACTGGGACTGGTTTTCAAGTGACATTTTGGAATGCAGTTTTTGCTGTTCCATCTGCAGATGTTCCTCCACAGCAGATGCACAACTTGAAATATAATAACTGCTAAAAATATGCAAACTGTCAGCTTGGTTTTTACTGAGACAACTGTAACTTCAAGTAAGATAAATTTGTATTTAAATGCAATGTAATACATTTAAATTATGTCCAAAGACTGATAACAATCTCATCAAATGATGCAAATAATCATATCATAAATGCTTGATTTGAGTCCAAGGTGGGGTAAAAATGTTGCTGGATAAGCTAAAAATACTGACATGAGTTTTGAAAAAGAAAACATAAAAAAGCTTAATTAAATAAGTGGTATTAGTATTGCATTATTTGTTATTCACAACTTAAAAAATAGCTCTTCCTTTGTTCTTACACCTTTAAGGTCTCATAGCTGTAATGTTTTTTTCACCTGACCTTGCAGAAAATATTTGTCTTAACATACTAAATAAGCTGTGAAAGTACTGGGATTGCAAACAGACCTTTAAAAAGGATGCTTCCTTTTCACTTAGTTCAAGGTTAATTTTATTTGCCAGGAAGACAGTAAAAGAAAATCAGTGAGAAATTTGAGAGATCAATGGCAACCACAGAGCCCGTGCACCTCCAGCAGCTCCCATTTGTCAAAGTTGCACCCATTGATAAAGTCAGAATGAGGACAGGATGTCAAGAGGCTCCTTTTTTCATTGCACTCACAAATCAAGAGAAGAAATTGATATGCTGTGAATGTTGATAGAGCAAATTTGACAAACTGGCAGATTTTATGCATATGGAAGAGTTATGGAATGATGTACCTTAAGCAAAGATCAAAATTTCATGACAATGTTTCTGTTCATTTTTCTGTTGCAGAAGTGTTCCTTCTTGTCTGAGTGTGGGTGTGCACATATATAAAGTGAGATTAATGCAGTAAGGAACTCTGGCTAAAAACAAAGACAGTTTTACGGAATAACTTGGAAACAAGTCTGGCTTTCCAAGTGCAGACTTCAAAACTCCTACCTCTCTGCAGATTCATCTGCATTTTGTTCTGTGATCATCTGCAACTCCTGCGTGGTTTTACTTGAATCTTCTTTAGCAGAGTTTCCCTCTGTGCTGACTTTGGGCATATCCTTACTGGACCGCAGCTGCTCGATGAGGTTCTGCTGGTGCCAGGTGTGGATGGATTGGTGGTGCACCGGCGTTGGCCCCGGCACGGGGGCCAGAATGTTGTGGTGGACAGGGCTGCTGTTCTTCTTCAGCCCATTCCTGTCCCGAGAGTGGCTCTTCAACCTGTTCTGCACCGGAGTCCCTCTGTGCTCATATCCTTCCTGCTGATGGCAGCCCCCGGAGCCGGCAGAGCCCTGCGAGGGGTGGCTGAACCACCTCCAGCGGAGCCTCAGGATCTGCTTCACATCAAACTCTTTCTTTCCAGAGACTGACATTTTTTTTTTTTCGGGGGGGGAAGACAAAAGCCTATTCTTTTAGGAAGGAAATGGATTCTTTGTTATCTCTTCTGTTTCAACTCCTTAAGGAAAGACAACAACAGAACAAATAGCGGTAGCTCTCTCCCTCTCTCTTCTGGTTAATATACCGCGAGCTCTCGTAGCCGATGCTGAGATGCTGTTAACTGTATAGGTGGGAATCCATACTGACAGGATGATGAGATCAGACTTTAAACAAGTAAATCAGCTTAGCACAGGAAAGCAGCAACCATAACACTCCCCAGCTGCCAGGCTTACACACTCCCAGCTCTATAGCGCAGCTCCCAATATATAACCCAGCCTCACATGATCCTCAGGGAGCCCGAGCTGCAACTTAAGATGCAGGGAAGCACGCACAAATAAAGTGACAAGACTTTCTATCTGTCTCACGGCGTTGTCGATCAAGCCTGCTAATCAGCAACACTGCGTTTCACAGGAGATTTAGAGAGGATGCTTTCAGGCGGATTTTTGGTGGCGATTCGTGCAGCTCACGCGTTTCCTTAAGGGTTTGCATTTGTTTGTCTTGCTGTGTAAAATTCCTACAAATAGCCTCGGTGTGGTAGCACTTACCTAAAGGAGAGGCAGCGTTTGGATGCATGGTGCAGGACTGGCTGTGCTTTCTCATCTACAGATGGATTTCTCAATATAATTGCAGGGCTAGAAGGAGAGAGGCAGGGAGCTCAGGAAAATCGGAGATGTGCTCCCTGAATGACTGGATCTGTGGAAAACAGTTTCCTGGCTAAGTGCCCGTGTAAACAGCCTTTCCCATCCTGCTCTTGATTTCTCACGGACAGTGAAACACTTGTGGGTTTTTTTTTGAAAACACCTTTCTTTTCTTTCTTTTGATAGTGTGTACTGTAACGTGTTTTCAGCAAATTTAATAGGGGAGATGTTTTCATTCCCATCCCTTGGTTACCAGGCAGGGCTGTGAGAACTGTTCCCTGTGTGGTTTGAAATAATGTACACAGAATGTTTTCATGTGCAAATTGAAAAGAAATTAATGGACTGGATTTTTTTTTTTTATGTTATGTTATATTCTCCCAGGTTGGCTACTGATGGTCTATCCAGCTGTAAGCAGTGTGCAGAAATAGAAAAAAGCTGTAACACAAAGTCAGTAGAACATGATTCAGAGAGGACTCCCTCTAACACACGTCTCCTCTCAGACCTTCTAACATTAATTTCCTTTGTCTCTGTCTTTTCTGTGAATTTTTCTTCTTTCTTTTTTCCTAAATTCTGTGATGGGACATTGAACCTTCAAATAAAATCTGCTTTTTATTCTTTTGGACTGCTTATAATACAAGCATGGAAATGTGAAGTAGAGTTAAAAAAAAAAAAAAGAAAAAAAAGAAAAAGCAAAATGAGAGGATAGGACTAAGGAATTGTCAGGTTTTGTGCTGGGCTCTCCTGCCCCTGTCCTATTCATGGTATTCAAGAAAAGGATATGCGGTATCATGGACTGGATACATGTGAAAGAAATTACAGGATGAGTGAAGAACTCATCAAAATAATTGAAAGATATTTTCCTATCTAGATCCATAGAGGGAAAGACTACAAAAGAAAACCTGTGTGAAAGGCTTGGCCATAAAAGGCAGAAAGGAAGAAGCTGAGGGAAGATTTGACAGACGTAGCTGTCCTAGGGTGACTTTATGAGGCTTGTATCCCCAGTCGTCTGTTCTGTGTGTGCTGTATATTGAGTTCTGTGCCTTTAAGACTGGTTCTGAGAGTGAAGCAGGGAAAGAAAAAGCAGGCAGTTTGTTTTGAGAAAACAGCGTTCACTCCTCTGCATTCCTTCTCCAGTGTGTTTGGCTGAGGCACGGACAGACTGTGGCACAGAGATCTGCTTTGCTCTTAGTTAGTTTTAGCTAGCTAGGGCAGAGAAGTTTCCTGGACTGTTTTTTTTTTTCCTTTTTCTTGGAGCTGTTTGAACCTGCTCCGGACTGAAAAACACAGAGGAGCACCCAGAGCTGGCACCTGCAGCCCACCGGGGCCTGGACCTCAGCATTTTGCCAGTGCTGGAGGAACTGATAAGAGACCGAGGGAGCTGAGCTACAACCCACAGCAAGGACTTTGTGAATTTGCCATCTCACTTCGGAATAACGGAAGGTTTTATTGTTTCGTATTATTCATGCTTTATGTTTGTGGGCATTTTGTTTGTTAAATAAATAGTTTTTTTCCACTTTTCTCCAAGGAAGTTCTTTCTCAGACCAGTTTGGGGGGGGACGGGCCATTTGGGTCTGCTTCCCAGAGGGACCCTATTTGGGGCTTTTCTCCCAAATTTGCCCTAAACCAGGACAGTAGCCAATGCATATTTGTTGCTATAGAGAACACTGAGGCTGAGCTGTTGCAATTAAATGTACATTAACAAGATTTCCTTTGAGATGTTCTAGGAATAGAGAGAAACTAGAAAACTTATTCAACTTCTAATAAGTCACATTAAGAGGAAGGTGTATAAAGGCCTGTTCATGCATTTAATAAGGGGGTTCAATTCAAGTTTGTCGAGCATATGAGCTAATAAAGAAGCTGCTACCAAACTTCAGGGATATTAAAAGATTTATAGACAGTGAGTGGATCAGTGAAAAGGCTGGGCATTGAGCAAGAGAGATTATTGTATATCCAGAAGTCAGTTTCAGATGTTTTCACACTTTAATGATGACCTTTTACAGCAGTCTAAAACTTTCTGGAGACCCAAGTATTTCAGACATTTTTTCTTGCATTATAAGTATATAATATTCAATATAATGTTTCTTGACTTCTCAGTTTCAGCCTGCACACCTAAGGATGTTTTTCTTTTCAATTTCACACAAGTAATGAGACTTGGTGGTATCTCTATATATTCCTGAAGATTGCCTACATGGCAATTTGACATCTATTTTTAGGGAGTGAGTGTCTATTTACCAAGTTAATGAAATAATTGATGATGAAATCTTGTAGAGGTGGACAGAGAACATGGTTTCTTGCTATTCTTTAATCAGGTCATTGAGGTATCTCAGCAGCTCTGTCAGCTCCTCTTAGCAACAGCTCCAATATATTTAATCCATATTTTTCCACTATGTCACAAAGCTTCTGTCGGTTTTCTTCCCTTAAATCTCTTTTGCAGAAGTCATCCTTTGCTCTATCATCAAAAGCAAATTCCTTGCATTTTAATGGGGAATGTGCAAGCAGCACTTCTGCTTGTGAATTACTCCTGTTCCTGCTAATTCAGTATGTTTTAGCAGATGTAGTGGATCTAGCTAAAATTAAATTAGTCAAACTGGACATTTGCTGAAGAGACCATTGTATCAGGTGCACACGTCGGGGTCACCAAATGCTGCTGGTGCACATGTCAGGGGTCACCAAATGTGGCCGGTGCAGGGACGACCCAAGGAACGAGGCAGACGCAGGCACACAGCAGGTCAAGGGAAGGCTTCTACTACTTTATTCTATAGATCTGACTCCATATATACATTTTTACAAAAGGCCAGAGATTGGCTACACAGTTTGCCACCTCTTGACCTGGATGGTGAACATCACCATCCATCACATTTCTCCACCCATAGCAGAAAAATGTAAACAATAGATAAATGCTAAAAATACATATTGTTTTTGTGAAGCTGCGTGAGAAACTCCAGTTCAAGAGTATAAACAACAAAAAGGCTTTTGCATCAGGGCAACAGACCATCTTGCTCAGAAAGTCAGCTTGAGTCAGCACAGAATATGTTTCAGGTGGGGCATAAGGAGATTATTTTTTTACAGAGCTTGTTAGTGTTCTGGCTAAAATTTCAATGTGCCCTACCAGGTCAACAGAAGTGATTTGATAACCCAAAATTTCAGGCCTGAAATTATTGGAATTGTGACATATATATGTATAACCCTGGAGCAGCTTTATGCCGTGTACCTGCTTTTCACCATTTACATTTATCTTCTGGTGAGAAAATTAGTTCTCTTGAACCTGAATGCAGTGAATGTTTACTTATGGGTGATTTCTTTCTGAATCTCTCACATACTTTTAGGTGTATCTCTGACTGGGTTCAAACTTCTAAATGAGAAAAGAGATAGGAGACGGGATTCTTCTGTTATTACTATCCCTAATTTAAGGACTTTGGTCTCATTTAGATGAATAACCACATAACAGCATTATTTTTTCCCCTCATGGCTGGAAATCTCCAAAGAACAGGATTTTCTAGGACTACAGCAAGTCCAGTCAGGGCCACCAAGAGGGTCAGGCAGCTGGAGCATCTGATGGATGAGACGAGGCAGCTGCAACAGGATTTGTTCAACCTTATGAAAAAAGGCTCAGGGGCATTTTCTTGCTGCCTGCAGGTACCTGATGGGAGAGCAGAGAGACAACAGAATCAGGCTGTTCCAGAGCAGCCACGGACAGCACTGGGGAAAGCAGGCACATGTTGGGCTATGGGAAAAGCTGAGTAGATGTAAGAAAACCTTTCTACCTGTGAGGGTGATCAGGGAGGTGGGAGGAGGCTGCCAAGAGAGGCTGTGGCATCTCCTTCGTCAAGGAAAGTGAGATCCACTGAGGGTAGCAAGGCCCTGGCACAGGGTGCTCAGAGAAGTTGTGGCTGCCCCATCCCTGGAAGTGTCCAAGGCCAGGTTGGACACTGGGGCTTGGAGCAACCTGGAATAGTGGAAGGTGTCCCTGCCCATGGCAGGGGTGGCACTGGGTGGGCTTTGAGGTCCCTCCAACCCAAACCAGTGTGGGATTCTGTGATCCCAAGTGGAGTTGGTCCTGTGTCACTGCTCTAACTGGGCTTGCTTTGAGTAGGAGATCTATTCATTAATAACAAAAAGGTACTGAACAACATAGTGATTATATTTGCAAGTGATAACAAATTTCAGGGAGAGAGGGATGGCATGAAACCTCCGGAAAACGCAGATTACTGAATCTAACATACAATAGTCTGGGACAAAGCCTATTAATGACAGATTCCCAAAAGACCAGAGATACACAGCCTGCTGAAGAGAAACAGAAGTACAGAAACCAACACATTAAATCTGACTATTTAGCATAAAATGGCTGAAAAATCCAGTTATGGCCTAGGACAGGAGTGTGGTTGAGAATATAACTTCTTTTTTAGTGTAGATTATGCTGTTTTAATTTTTTTCAGAAATTCACCAACAATCTTATTTGATACAGTTCCTTATCTCTTAATCTTGAGCCTGAGTTTTGCTGTGATTTGTGCCACCCCAAATCCCAATGATATGAGAGGAATTAACAGAATCACAGAATCACAGAATGATTAGGTTGCAAGAGACCTTCAAGATCATCAAGTCCAACCCATGCCCTAACACCTCAACTAAATCATGGCACCAAGTGCCACATCCAGTCTTTTTTTAAACACATCCAGGGATGGTGACTCCACCACCTCCCTGGGCAAACAATTCCAGTATTTAATCACTCTTTCCATGAAAAACTTTTTCCTAATATCTAACCTATATTTCCCTTGGCGCAGCCTGAGACTGTGTCCTCTTGTTCTGTCAGTTGCTGCCTGGAGAAAGAGACCAACCCCCATCTGACTACAACCACCCTTCAGGAAGTTATAGAGAGTGATAACATCACCTCTGAGTCTCCTTTTCTCCAGGCTAAACAACCCCAGCTCCCTCAGTCATTCTTCATATGGCTTGTTTTCCAAGCCCTTCACCAATTTGGTTGCCCTCCTCTGGACACGTTCAAGCATCTCAATGTCCTTCCTAAACTGAGGGGCCCAGAACTGGACACAGTACTCAAGGTGTGGCCTGACCAGTGCTGAGTACAGGGGAAGAATGACCTCCCTGCTCCTGCTGGCCACACCATTCCTGATCCAGGCCAGGATTCCATTGGCCTTCTTGGCCACCAGGGCACACTGCTGGCTCATGTTCAGCCAGCTGCTGACCAGAATCCCCAGGTCCCTTTCCTCCTGGGCACTGTCCAGCCCCACCGTCCCCAGCCTATAATGCTGCAGGGGGTTATTGTGGCCAAAGTGCAGGACTCAGCACTTGGACTTATTAAACTTCATCCTATTGGACTCCGCCCATCCTTCTAGCCATTCCAGGTCTCTCTGCAGAGCCCTTCTCCCTTCCAATAGATCAACACACACTCCCAGCTTAGTGTGGTCTGCAAATTTACTAATGAAAGATTCAATAGCCTCATCCATGTCATCAATAAAAATATTGAACAGAACTGGCCCCAGCACAGACCCCTGAGGGACACCACTGGTGACTGGCTGCCAGCTGGATGCAGCACCATTCACCACACCACTCTGGGCCCAGCCATCCAGCCAGTTCCTAACCCAGCAAAGAGTGCTCCTGTCCAAGCCATGGGCTGCCAGCTTTTCCAGGAGTATGCTGTGGGAAACAGTGTCAAAGGTCTTGCTGAAGTCCAAATACACAATATCCACAGCCTTTCCCACATCCACCAGGTGGGTCACTTGGTCATAAAAGGAGATCAGGTTGGTCAAACATGACCTACCTCTCCTAAACCTGTGCTGGCTGGGCCTGAGACCATGGCCATCCTGTAGGTGCTGCGTGATGACACTCAGTATAAACTGTTCCATAACCTTACTGGGTACTGAGGTCAGGCTGCCTGGTCTATAATTACTGGGATCCTCCTTCCCACCCTTTTTGTGAATAGGTGTCACACTGACCAGTTTCCAATAGTCCAGAACCTCACCAGTGAGCCAGGACTGATTGTAAATGATGGAGACCGGCTTCGCAAGCTCATCTGCCAGCTCCCTCATCACCCTGGGATGGATCCCATGTGGTCCCATAGATTTATGAATATCCAAGCATCTCAGCAGTTCTCTGACTGCCTCCTCTTGGATAACAGGGGGACCATTCTGCTCCCTGACACCATCAACGAACCCAGGAGGACAGTTGTCCTGAAGGCAAGTTGTCTTCTCACTGAAAACTGAGGCAAAGAAGGCATAAAGCACCTCTGCCTTCTCTTCATCTGTAGTTGCTAAGTTCCCTCCCTCATCTAATAAAGAACAAAGGTTGGCCTTACTTTTCCTTTTACCATTAATATATTTGTAAAAGCATTTTTTATTATCCTTTACAGAAGTTGCCATTTTAAGTTCAAACTGAGCTTTGGCCTCCCTAATTTTTTTTCTACATTCTCTAGCAACCCCCTTAAATGCTTCCTGAGAGACCTGACCCTCCTTCCAAAAATGATACATTCTCTTTTTATTGCTAAGTTCCTCCAAAACCTTCTTGCTTATCCAGGCTGGGCGTTTGCCTCGTCGACTCCTCTTTCGGCACACAGGGACAGTCTGTTCCTGTGCCCTCAAAATCTCTGTTTTGAAGCACGCTCGCATTTCCTGAACTCCTTTGTTTTTAAGGGCTGCTTCCCAAGGAACTCTCTGAATAAGTATCCTAAATAGGCTAAAGTCCGCCCTCTGGAAGTCCAATGTAAAAGTCTTATTGATGTTCCTCCTGATTTCAGCAAATATCAAGAATTCTATAATTTCATGATCACTGTGCCCCAAGAAGCCTCCAACCACCACATCTCCTACCGGCCCATCTCTATTTGCAAACAGCAGATCTAACATAGTCCCTCCCCTGGTGGGCTCACTCACCAACTGTGACAAAAAGTTGTCCTCCACACACTCTCAAAATTTCCTGAACTGCTTTTTTCCTGCTATATTAAGTTCCCAGCAGATGTCTGGCAAGTTGAAGCTGCCTACAAGAACGAGGGCTGATGATCCAGAAACATTATCTAGCTGCGTATAGAATAAGTTGTCCACCTCTTCTTCCTGGTTGGGTGGAGGATAACAGACCCCCAGTAGGATGTCAGCCTTGTTGGCTTTCTCCTTAATTCTTACCCATAGGCATTCAACTTCATCATCATTAATTTCAATACCTATGGCATCAAAAGCCTCCCTAATATAAAGAGATACTCCTTCACCTCTTCTCCCTATCCTGTCTCTTCTGAAGAGCTTGTAGCTGTCGAGAGCAGTGCTCCAGTAAGTGTGACAGAATTTCAGTGTTAAAAGCTATTGACAAAAACTTTAAATCCCTTTTCAGTTTCCCAGCTCAGTTTTTGGGGTGTTTGAGTGGGATGCAGGTGGTCAATCCTGCTTGGCTGGAAGGTGGGAACTATCCAGCCCTGAGCTGGTCAGCAGGAATTTCTGGTTTTTGGGTAATAATGTCAAGTGGCACCATTTCCTGCGAGGTCCTCTGGTGAACTGTAGAAATCAATGCAGGACAGAAATACCCATCACTGCTGGGTGCTTGTGCTCTGATGAGATCTGGCAAAGGAAAGTGGCCCTTCTCTCTTTGATTAAGGAAAATTATATTGCAAGTACACAACCAGGAAGCTGTTTCAGGAGAAATTAAGGCTAGCAAGCCTCCTGAAATTAAGCTTCTGCTGAAATAAATTAGTAATATCTAACTAATATAGTTCAGCATATGTCACAAATGAGAGAGATGCTCTTGGCTGATTGTGTCAATTTAAAAGGCTGTTTGCATCAATTCATTTTGAGGTCTCAATTTGCACATCAGGGGTTATAAAGAACTTTACTTTGGAACACATATTAAGTTGTTTGGCACAGTTGGAGTGACAGTGTATGGCATTCATTTCCTAAATTGAGTTACTGCTCTGTAGTAAAGCATCCTCCACCCCCAAGTAAGCATCTCTGTATAAAGAAAGAGTTTCAGTTTACCTTTAGACATTTTAGGAAATTTACCTAGAACTTTCCATACCCTTCTGACAGTGATTGGCTCAGTGCCAAGAGAAAAGAGCCTGTTGGACCTTGTCACCGTTCTTCAAATCCTGAACCTCTCCCTATTGGCAGCAAGCCAAATTGGCCCTCCTAAAACATTAAGTATTTAGGAAGGAGCCAAAGGAACTAAGGGGCTTTTTGGAGTGTTTCTAGCAGGGTGTCAGAGGTTTTCTTGGACACCTGTGCGTGGCTTTTCTTTTGTTTTCTGTAAGGTTTGTTATTTTTCAGTTATTAAACCTTTTACTTTAGAAAACACCTCTGAAGAGCAGTCTCACTAAAATTATTTTAAGCCAATCTGCAAGGGCTGGACCCCTTACATTTACACGTGGCTAATAACACTGGCCACGTGTTAAACTGTACCACTACTCATACACTTGTTAGTGAGTGCCTGCTGGCTTTATACTTTCTTGAACATTTAGGAATGTTGAATGCTACCACCATTTTCATGTAAAACACAATTGTCTTTAAAGAACTAAGTCGGTAAATGTGGTGGTGCTAATGTGGAATTAGTGATTACAGGAAAATATAACTCCCAAATTCCACTGCTCTAAAATACTCAATTCAGCTAACCATGGAAATATGCAGAAAAGCCTTGGACATGGGATTGCTTTTTAATCACTGCCAGCAGTTGATTATATTAATGCTTTATTTCATATTTTTATGTGTCATGTTAATGAAAATGTTATGGGAGAAAGCAGTGGGAAAAGAAAAGCTATTTGCCTCTCCTTACTTAATAACTGCTTCTTGCTGCTCCATTGAGTTGATTTTTCCATCTGAAATTGTGTTATGTGTGCTGGAACACAGCTCATTGTTCTTCTGGCTGACAGTCTAATCATTCTGCCTTGACGACCTCTCACACACAGCAAGTACACGCCACAGCAAAGACATTGCTGGATTACCAGGACATTCAGTCCTCTGGAAAATAATACATATTTTACCTTCAAAAGGAAACAATACTGAAATTGCAAAAATCTGTGGCATGATTCACATCATTTATATATCAGGATCTTTAATAACCTTCTTTTCACCAACTTGGTCAAGTCCAAGAAGCTTTAATAAACAAGAGAAGATTATTCTGTCTGGCTTTTTTAATACCACTGCAGGAACTATATTCTTTCTGACACAACTTGCAAAATTCCAGTTGCCTTTTCACCTAGCTCAAAAGCAGAGAATTCTTTGACTTAATTATCTCATTTTGGTCAATATTTTGATTAACACTGCACGAAACTTTCTGCAGCACTGCCAGAACATAGGTGACTGATTAATCTGGCTGCACAAATCAGCTTTGCAGGACTGAGGGCTAACGCACAAAAAGCTGCATCTTTAGCTACACGTGTTAGAAGGTTTAATGTCAGAGGTGTCCTGAAAGCCAAAGTGCAGCCCCTTTGCCTGGCTGTGGCTGAAGAGGAAAAAAAAAGTGTGTGTTTAGAACAAATACAGTATTTGAATTCTCAGCATGTAGGAACTAATAGTTTTACTCAATGCTGGTGTGATTTAAAGAGAGGCTTTGCTTTGTGTCCCTCTTCTTCAAGCTGTTTGGAAACATTTTTCACCTGTGATGCTGGTATATGTCAGCAGTATATAAAAGTGAAGGGGGAATGAGGCAAAATAAAAGGTCTTCAGTACTCTTTACAAATTTTAATAGTGTTCCTCAACTGCTGCTGGTCCTCAGCCCAGCTCAGGTTTTGTGAATCAGCCCATAACACCCAAGGAGAGTTTTGCAGTGCAGGGCACATCCCAGCTGAGCCTCTCAGAGGAGGGATGTGGATTTGAAAGACACAATAAAGACTTTTCAAACCACTGGATGTGGATTGTGTGGCACCGGAAAGTGTCACCAGGCAAACAGGCTCTGCCTGGTGGGAATGAAATGCCTGAAATGCTGCCTGGGCCTTTTTCCTTGCAAGGCACAGGTTTGGAACCCTTTCGGCCCAAGGATTAAAGAAATACACTTTGAAAAAGAGAAATTAAAAAGAAGGTTAGAATTTTTTGTTGTTGTTGTTAAAGCCTGTTTAAATTACTGTCAGCAGTGTAAAACGATGTAAAATGGATCAGAGCTGCCATCTCAATTTTTAATGAGATAATCTGAAACAGGAAGATCTTGGGCACATGGTCTAGGTCAGTGTAAAATTGTCCTTACATGATGTTCTCTTTAGTAGGTTTTAAAGTACTTGAAGTAGATCATCCATTGCCCTGAAAAAAAGACAGCTTTTGTATGAACAGGCCCACTTTCTTTAACTCCAAACTAAACTCACTTATTTTTTTTCTGTGCTTGCTTGTGCTGTCATTCCTATAAAGAATTCAGTGCTGAATTCCATAGCATGACTAAAGCCTTTCCTTACTTTATTTTGCATTAGCTTGAGGCTTTAATATTATTATTAATATTTTATTCTTTATTTTCTCTCTTCCTGATTTTCCTCAAAGCCAGTTTTGCTATTTTTCCTATATTATTTACCTCTAGGCTGAAGGTACATTTCCTACCTTTTTAATTTAGCAGTGGGATATGAACACAGCCAGGTGGAAATTCCTGTGTTGTATTATGTAATCCATAAACTTCCATTGATAACCTATCTAATACAAATAATGCCATTTTGAATTTGGAATTTCCTCTATTGCTTGTTTTTAAAGCAAAATTTTAAAACTTTTTTTAAAAAAAAACTTACTCAAGAAATTATATGATCCACCAGTAGAGTCATTAAGTTTGTTCAATTCTTCAGTCCTGTCAAAAACCTATTAGGTTCCGATGGGTTCTCCCCAACACATAAATCTTGCCAGGCATCTTTCCTAATTACATGGCACTGGCTTTCAGCTTGCAGATGTTGTATAGTAAATTAAATTGTCAGAAATACCCAGTTTCAAGTGATTATTTGTGCTACTGAAGCTGTCTTGCAGAACTTGAAGTGTTTTCTTGGTTACTTTTGGGCACAGCTTTCATTACTTACAATTGTGAAAACATTTTTGGATGGAGAGAAATAAGTTTGTATTTAACAGCTACGGACTACAATTTGCTGTTTGATCAGCCATAAAAGTCAAGGTAATGAGATACTTCCTGTTATTTTTAAGCATTGGCGGTAGATTTCAATGTCTCACTTGTCTCCTTGTGCCAAATCAGGTCTGTGAGGGTGTGCAGCTACAGATAAGAAATAATTTAATTCCTAGTAAGCAAAAGCAGTCTGTTGAAAAATTGGGATTTTTATGATGAAAATGCCAGAGTATTGGTCTAGAAGTTATAATGAGAATATGTACTGGGTATTTTTTCATTATCTTTGATCCAAAGCTCTGAGAGCCTCTTCAGAAATCTTTAAATTATTTCTTAGAAAAGCAATACTCCCCTGTCTTTACTTTGCAGTATATAAATTAACTTTATGCTCTCTGTGACCCTTCTCTCTTTAAAGCAGAGGCCAGAGAGCTGATTACCTCAATAATTAATTTGGCCTGACCATTGTCCACGTCCTTCTGTGAGTCACCCTGAAGGAAATACACTGGGACAGAAATGTATCGACTATTCCAAGAAGTGTCCGTGCTCCCAGCCCAGAAGCACAGGCCAAAATCTCCCTTCTGTTTCCCAGCCAGGATACACCCCTGAGCAGAATAATTCCTCAAAAGAAAATAATGCAATATTTCTGTCTCATTAGCACACTGATCATGGCGAGGGTGACTTCAGTGGAGAGGTTTTAGGACAGGATATTTGATTTAATGGAAAATAGTGCCATGGACCAGAATAGTTTGGTGCAACTGTTCAGCTACTTGTATTTTATTCTTAAAATAAGGTACTCAAGGAATTGTACATAACTTTTCTTTGCCTCATAGACTTCTGTATTTTAGAAAATCTTGTTGCAAATTAATTCATCTGGGTAAATATCTCCCCTTATAAAAAACACGCTTTCAGAGTTTTTTTAGTGAAAAGGCAAAATGTTGTGCAGCTTGTCAGGCTGTGGAGGTGCTTTCAGAAATGGCTGATGCCAAAGGAAAACACAGTTCTGTAAACACCCTGATTTAAAGTCAGTCTGAGCTGGGAGAGAGCAGAAACTCAAAGGTTTTGTGTTTTCATCAACTGCTGAACTGGTTCAGGTAAATAACTATATTAAGGATAGACAAGTGGTTCTGTGATGCATTTTTATTGCCTTAAGATCAAGACCATCAAAATAAAATGGGCATATTTTTGTGTTTGTACTAAAAAAATAAAAAAAATCCCAAAATCTACTTTCTTGTTAAACTTGTAACACAGAATCTCCAAAGTTGGAAGATGCTTGTTTCCTTTTGGAAATATGTCTCTCTGCAGCACTTCTGCTGTGTATAACTTATGTGCATTTTAAATAGATATATATATCATTGCTATACATTATCAGTGAGACATTGGCAGCTGACTGCATCAGTCATGGGAGAATTTTCAAAACTGCCACAATTTTAGTTCTGTTATGGCATAGGATGGAGAGCTTTTGGATCCTAAATCTGAGAATGAAACTGGCAAAATTCCTACTGATCTCTTTTCTGGAATTACTTTCTTAAATTTCACTGCAGGCACATTTTTCTTGAACTCCAGATGATTTTTTAGGACTTTTTCCTAGAATAATGGAATATTCTAAGTTGGAAGGGACCCACAAGGATCATCCAGTCCTACTCCTGGCCCTGCACAGACACCCCAACCATCCCCCCTGTCCCCTGTTATCCAAACTCTCCTGGAGCTCTGGCAGCCTCAGGGCTGTGCCCATTCCCTGGGAAGTCTGATCAGTGCCCAACACCCTCTGGGGGAAGAACCTTTTCCTAATATCCAGCCTAAACCTCCACAGAGACCAAAAAGGAGCCCGTATTTACAGTTACCCAATTTCCTAAAACACTCCAGCCTAAATCCCACTATCTTTGGAAGATTTGGCATAGCTTCACCAGTTTTGCTGAATATTTCCAGTCTGCTAAACCAGGACATAGTCCACTCACACTTGGGATTATTTTTTAATGTGGCGTGTTTCAATATAAAACTCTCTCAAGGGCGTAATAGATGCTGTGAAAGGAGAGGTGGGAATAACTGATTTTGCCCTGTTAATCTGCTCTTAAAACTTCCCTGGTTCTGAGCATCCCAGGGCAAAACCAGACACAAACTCTTCCCCCAAGGTCCTGAAAAGCCACCACAGATGGGAGAAGGAGGAGGGATGGAGGAGGGAAGCCACGAGTGGCAGAGCCAAATGTCCCAAAGACATTTCTTTCCTATTTTTACATGCTCGAAATCTGCCAGTAACCATTGGAACCTGTGAGCACCACTCTGTCACTGGGATTTATGAGACCCTAAAGTTTTTACAGAGATTTTCAAAACAGGCTCATTTCTTTGAATCGCTGCAAACAATATGTCTTTAAAAGTCCTCTGTCGTTTTGCTTGTTCGTGAGGAACATTATCCTTGAACTTCCCCCCAAGGATCCTGGTGTGTTGCTAAAATCTGCTCACAATAAGCACTTTAGCAGATGTGCAGACATAGAATTATAAGAAGTACAAACAAGACCCCTGTGTAATGCAGAGCACACTCAGAACAAGGGAGGTTTATGATTCAAGTAGTTTAAAAGACTTTTTAATAGCCAGTGAAGGAGGTTGTTTGCATTCGGAAAGTACATACAATAATAATGCACGCACATAGTGCAGAAAGAGTTGAGGCAAAACAATTATTCTGCTCTTAGTTGATGTTATTTGTATAATGAACCACCTAGAATGAGGTATTTTGCCAAGATCCTTGTTTAAAATACTTTGTCAGGCAATCGGAATTGGAACTTCTGGATGAATCAGCCAGACCTGATGTGCTTCATTTTTTTTTCCCATTATGTTGCTGTTGCAGCAAACAGATCTCAGTGACCTCAAACTTCTGGGGAAAGCTTTATATACCCCGACATGAAACTGCTAAAGGCAACTTCCTCCTATTTCTTAGGATTTCACCATCCATGTAGTGTCTAAATTCAATTTATAACAATAAGGCCATGGTGCTAGTGTGTGCTGGAGGATTTCCTGAGCAGTGCAAAGGTGAGACACAGACAGTTCATTGCAGGCATGGAAAAGTGAGATGTGCAAGGCAGAGTCTGTGCAGAGAAGTTGTGCTCTGCTGCTGCCTTGCCAGCTGACACAGGGATTATTGCATTTGCTTGACAGTGAACACTGTGAACGATCCATAGAAATGTCCATCCCTGAGACGCTCTTGAAGATGCTGAGGATATTTCTTATCTGAAGTGTCAGTGATTGTTCAGCTGTATCTCTCTTTTTTAGCTGGTTCTAAGTGTGGATGCTTTTTGAAGACTGAGCAGAAAGACATTCCTTGGGAAAAACCCCTTTATATACTGTATTTTCTGGCATTCTCTCCCTATGGAATAGGATGTTTGAGTTCATGCAAATTGTTGGGTTTTTTTTCATTGTAATGTAGTTTAAATATATTGAGAACTTAGAGCTGGGAATTGGAAACCCAAATTCAAAAGCTTTAAGAATTGGAATATAATGATAAAATTGTGCCATCACTTCAGTTTGGGAATGACATTCAAGCTCCATTATAAATTTGACTCCTTTCTGCATTACCTTCTGTATTAATAAATTTCATAAAATTAAGGCAACTATTTCTCCTGCTAAGATCTTGCGGTGGAAAAAAAATTAGGTTTGTGGAAACTTCTGGTTCGACTTCTGCTGAGGTTCACAGGGGCACAGGGCAGTGACAAAAGGTGCTTTTGAAAACCCACAGTAACAGAACTGCCTTTTGAACTCTGCTGCTTGTCTCAGAAATGGCATTATCTTCTGCATGCTCAACTAGAAGTATATAAATATTGCATGCTTGATTTTAGGCCAGGCAAATTCAATGTAGCATTGGAAATGTAGCATTTTAGTAGAAGAGAAGCCAATATTGAGGTCAGAAGAGCTGGAGTAACAGCTCTGGAAGTAAATGGCAGAGCAAGGACTGCCTCCTTTTATGTGGGATGGTTTTAGTTGGGTTTTATTGTTTGTTTTGGGGTTTTTTTGTTTCCTTGTTTGTTTTTTGGGTTTTTTGTTTGTTTGTTTTTTGGTTGTTTTGGTTTTTTGGTTGTTTTGGTTTTTTGGGGGGGTTTAGTTTTTTGTTTTTTTTTTTTCTTTTTTGGTTTGTTTTTTCTTGTTTTTGTTTTTTTGTTGTTTTTATTTAGGGTTTTTTGGGGGTTTGGGGTTTTTGTTGAGAGGAATATGGTGGTGTGTTTGCTTTTTCTAATAAGAGCTTAGAGATTTTTTGGAAGAGAACCTTGGTTTGAGATCAGCTTTTCAGCTTTTAAACTTGAGCTCCAGAATTTGGAAGTAGGCAGCAGTGTTGCCATGGTAATCCATTATCTAAGGCTGTGTTACTGAACCTCCTGCCAGTTCATCCACAGTTGAATGCTGAAGGCAACCTCAGAGGCTATTGAATGTTCTGTGCTGGAACAGTTCAGCAGGCCCTGCCAAAAATAGCCTGGGACTTGAGAACACCAGCAGCTATCTGGGAAAAAGTGGGGAGAAAAGTTTTCCCTTTAGAGGTGAATGAATACACTCAATCTTGGTAGTGAATTTCCATCCTCCTGGTGAAGCCATTGGAGGTTTTCTGGTGAGAGGAGACAGCTCACAGACATTTTCACTCTGAGGGATGGTGATTGCATTTTTTTCTGGAATAGCCTTGGTATATCTTTTGATATCTGGATTTTACTATATGACTATGAGGTTTTTAGATTTTTATGAGCTATTTATAAAAATAATTTCTTTTTAGGGGTTTATAAATTTTAAAAGATTTTTAAATTAATTGTAAAGATTAATTTAATAATTACAGATTTTCTTATATTATTTATAATTTGCAAAAACTTTTTGAATTTTGAAGCAATTATTTTAAATAGATATATAGGTAAGCCAATCATGTTTGCAAAATCTTTTCCTGTAAGGGAAAATTATTTTGGAATTATCTTTTAATTAGGTTGAAATATGGATTTTTGGGCAAGTTACTTAATTTTACTTAATTGACAAAACAAAAAGGCTTCACTGGAAGATCAGCTCATGAAGTAGGATTTTCTTCTCAAGCTGTAAAAAAATAAAAAAAGGTTAGGTTAAAGTTAGCAGTATTTTTAAAATATTTTGAGTCTTTTGATGAGTTCTTTCTTTTTTCTGTAGTTGTTTTCTTTCTTTTAGGGAGGTTTTGACTGTGCCTTTTGCTTCTGCTGGAACCAAGACGGTTTTTGTTTCCCTGTTCGCTGTTGCTGTCTCAGAGCTTGGGTTTCAGCTGTGTGTTCTGCTGCTGTTGGAACTGGGGCAGCTCCTGGGTGTTGCTGTTTTTTTGTTTCAATATTTCTTTTTTCGCTGCTTTTTCAGTTTCATTCGGGTCTTTCGGCTTTGCTACCTCCTCCCCCTCTCTGCTGGGCGGAGAGAGGCTGCAGTCTCTCAGGTCAGAGTTACCTGAGCTGGGGGTGTGTTTTTCTTGTGCTGCTTCTTTCCGCATCCCGCACCAGTGAGCTGCACTGACCGACAAAGGAGATTCATCCTCCAATTCACTGGAGAAGCTACAGGATGCATGGGGAATTTTTCGATTTTGCATCGGGGTTTGTTTTTTTCCTCCCGGCATGGGCGCTGCCATGTTGGGAGGGACAAGTTCCGGGATGTCACTTCTGGTTCTCATGCTCCTCACAGCCAGGGCGTGTCTTTCTGGGCTCTGGGTGGTAACTCAGGGCAGAGACACGGACTGGGAACTGCCCACGGAGGGTGTGGAATGGGCGGAACTGAGTGACGTGTCGGAATGGGCGTGCCTCAGGGTCGGGCTAGACAGACTACGCCCATGAAGGGCTGCAGTCCCTGCCTCTGCATCATGGCGGAGGCCACGTGCATCTTTGTTCTCAGAGCCCGCGCTTTTGGCTCTCTGCCCAACTCATGCGCCCAAAATTTCAGCTGCCTGGATTGATTACGAGACAGAGATTGAGGAGGTGGGGAGAGTGGTTGGAGTGAATCTTTAGCCTGCTTGGCCAGGGCTGGCTTTGGTTTAACTCCAGGGGAAGGAGGAGGGGGTGGCGGGGGAACACATGGAGCAGCCCTGCGCCTGCCTCTCGGGCTTTCCTCCGCTTGAATTTCTCTGGGAATTGAATCAAAACGCGCCTTTTCATCATGACTTTTAGACCCGGCTGGAGCTGTATTGGATTTTACTTTTTTGGCTCCTTTTTTACTGCCAGGCTCGGAAGCATTTCTCATGGGATGTGTCTCTGCAGCTTCAGGTACTTTTGAATTTGCACTGCTGAGTCTTTCATTTTCTATTACAAAGTCTAACACAGTCTTAAAGATGGGTCGTAATTTTAAAGTTGACTTTTCCTTTTTCTCCAAATTATACAATTTCAATCCCACTCTGTCCCAAAACTCTGCTGTGTTTCAGCTGCAGTAGTGTCTGGGAATTTTTTATAGACCCATTTCACAAGCTTTTTAAGCTGTTTCTTCTCAAACTTAAACTCTTGAACTGTTAACTTGTAATTAAAGTAATAAAAAATGTCTTGCTCCACTACACTTTGATGGTTTCCCATTTCACTCACCGAGGTGTGATCTATGCGGAATCTCAGCTCCCTTGGTATTTCCCTGATCCTCTTGTGGTTACGTGGCGTCTCTGTACCTCTGGACTTGGTCCTTTGGGACTTCCACTTTGCGTTGCAGGATCAGTGCCTCTGGATAACTCCCCTTTTCACCGGACACAGGGGCTTGGTCTGGAAACCCCCTCAGGCTTCCAGTCCAAAACATGGTTTTTAACGTCCAAAAACCACTCACGAGCTCAAATTTCAAAAACGATACCAAAGGGAAAAATTGCCTAGCTGGCTGAGGGCACACCAGCAAAACTCGAATTAGCCACCTTAATATAAGGTCCCTGTTCGGGCGCCACACGTGGGTTAGACCCACATATCTGAGGGCTAGCTTGGCAGAGATGTGGCTATAAAAATGAGCGAGACGGCTGATCGTGGGTGCTTTGAAAAATAAAGATGGTTTTAATAAAGATGGAAAATAATACAAAAACAAAATAACAAAGCCGAGTACAGCACAGAGACAAACTCCCTGCTGCTACAGCACCTCTAAACGCAAGAAGCGAAAAGCGTGGAGTTCCTTTTGATTTATTAAAAATATGGATATTGATCTAATACCGATATCCAACTATGACGGACAAAGACTCTCTAACAGTTTAAAGTTAGAAAGTGTATGTTTATTACGACGCCGGGCAGCGTGCGGGGATAGCTCCCAAATACACACACACGATTTTCAGATGATCACAGGGTCTTTTTATGTATAGGAGTATTGAATACCCAAACCACAAATGCATATTCATAACTCTGGTACATCCCATTCCCCGCTTCGTATGGTAATTAGCCAAAAAGCTATTAAGCATGCGTAGTTTGTTCTTTGAAATGGGTTGGTGGTCCTTTTTATGGGGCGGGGTCTCATAATGATGAAGTAAGATGGGTCTTCCTGGCTTTGACTTTTTAACCTTTTAGTGTTACGTGACAACTGAATCCTGTTTTTCCAGGGCTGTTTGATTTATGATTGTATTGTATTCTTGGAGTCTACTGATTAGTCAGAATACATAAACAGGCCTCATGATTTATCAGTTCCTTAAATCCGGCTTCTGTTAATAGAGAGAAGTTTGTCTATCTTACCTCAGCAATATCTAGTTTAACTAAAGTCCTTAATTCTTAAAAATTAATATCTCACTTTGTTCTCTCTCTTTAGTATGTAAGGGCTTAGGTGGGCTTTTTGGCCCTTGGCCCAATGAGAAAAAACAACATTCTTTGAGTAACATTTCCAGGGTCCAATCTGCACCCCTGGGCTGGCTCCGAGCCAATTGCAAAGAGAAATCCACAGAACTTTCTAGCTAACTTCTTAACATGTCAAAAGGTAAAGTGAGACCCTTTCCCTTTAAGGGAACACCTGCTAAAGGTATAGAGATTGCATTCCTACAAATCTGTCTTTCAATAAACTTTGCTATAAGCCCTCTGAAGAAATAGGAGTTCTACGTGTCGTTACATGAGCCGTCCTGAATTGTAATGATAAACAACAACAAAAAAACCCTCTAAAAATGTAGAATGAATTACATTACTTGTGCTCATACCCTCACATGCAAAACTTGGGGACAGTTTTCTCTGTGTGTGTTTGTTATTGCTTGGGAAATATTGATCTCAATTTTGGCATTCTGCTCTCCAGACTCCTGAGAAGTTAACCCAAACACCTCTCTGCTCTACATCACTCTGGCTGCTTAAACTGTTTCTGTGTGTTTAGAAATGCTTGTACTGTGATACACTTGTCAAAATGTTCTCAGAAAATAAGCCCCAACTAGAAGTGCCTGTCAAATAATGCGAAACTGACAGTTTTAGTCAAATTAATGATGACTGATACCATTTGCCACAAGCATGAAAGCTTCCAGTAACATTTTCATCCTGGCAACAAGCAAAAAGATTATTTTTTTAGTTGAATTACTTTTTTTCCTTTTGGTGGTATGAAATGAACAAGATTAACTTTGTATTTACACAAATTCTTTGTTATTTATCTCATGATTTAATGAAATGTGATGCTGTTTAACAAAATACCACACCCCTCATGACATGACATTTTCTATTCTACTCCTAACAAGCTGAAATATATATATGTACAATGTATATTATATAAGATGCGTATTAATGCATCATGCATAAGATACATAGTTTCATATAGGTTTATGTATAGAAATTTCCATATTTTAAAGTAACTTTGTGGGTCATCTGTAGGTGGAGGAGTAGTGTTGGGGATTTATCTTTCAAACCGAGTACAGGATTACAGCTTAAGGCTGAATGCTGTGTTCTGTAGCTGAGACTGGGGCAGAGGAGACACCAAACAGGAATTACTGCAGAATTCCTGTTGGATTACAGGTGCTGTTTAACAGAAATTCAAACAAAACATTGACTTTTGATGTGCAGGTATTGCAGTAGTGCAAGAGAGAGGAAATGTCATTGGATTTCACACTTTTACACACTTTCAAATAAATGAAATATGAATTCCACCTGAGGTTCATTCTCAATTTAGTTCTGCTACATCGAGGCTACAAACCTTAGTGATGAGCACTCCTTGCAAAAATTGGCATATTTCCTCTGTGTAACTGAAGAGCAGATATGTTTAATGTAGTTAAATTAGTTTTAGATCCTGCTGCAGGAAAAATAAAAACTGGGGGTGGAAGTTTTGTTGCTTTGGAGGGGGTTTCAATTGTGTTCTGGAAGACACCATGAAAATAGAACTTGATACAGCCCCAAGGTACAGAGTTACACCTCAGCTCTTCTCAGAGCTGAGGAGAGGAGCCAAATTCCCTCTGATGCTGCAGGATTTTGAGCCTGCTGAAAGATCCAAACTCCTGTGAGGGGCTCTGGATTTGGCCAGGCAGCAGCATGGGGAGCCAGAGCTTGCAGGGACAGCACATCCATCATCCATCCCACAGCATTCCCAGGATGAGGGGCTCAGCAGCAGAGCCAGAGCTGCTCCCAGCATCCAGGGCAGCTCCTGCTCACCCAGGAGGGTTCCTTGCACTAAAGAAAGCAGCCAAAACAGGAGCCAAGGGCTGGCATGTTATAAATCACCCTGCTCAGATCAGCCTTTTTTGGTTTATTTTTTTCCCCTTTTTAAACATAATTTTTTATGTTTGCTGCATAGCTGGAGTGGCTCACCTGCCAGCTACAAGCTATTCCATAAGAATTTCTTGTTTGTGTTTGTTAGGAGACTGGATTTATGGATCCTCCTTGCTCCATTGGGCAGCTGGGAGTCTAAAGGAGGGCTTCAATCCCTGGTAAGCTTGTCTTCCTTTAGCCTCTCTGAAGAGAGAGGTCTTTTATCCTAGAGAGGATTATCATACACCAGAATCCATGGCAAAATAAATGGAGTTGCTGTCCCATGAGAGCCAATACACGCCTGCAAAATTCATAGTAAGTTTAATGCGTGTATGGTAAAGTAGAATATAAACCCCATCAGCTGTTTTATCCTTTCAAATTCACTATTTCAGTAGCTCTGTATCCATACCCAGTGCACAGCTGGGATGCTTGGGTTGGGAGAGACACAGATAAAGGAAAGGAAAGGAAAGGAAAGGAAAGGAAAGGAAAGGAAAGGAAAGGAAAGGAAAGGAAAGGAAAGGAAAGGAAAGGAAAGGAAAGGAAAGGAAAGGAAAGGAAAGGAAAGGAAAGGAAAGGAAAGGAAAGGAAAGGAAAGGAAAGGAAAGGAAAGGAAATCTCAGTGATTTCCAAGGAGAAAAGAGCTTTCTCTCTGCACTGTGAGTGGGCAAAATCCTGTCCTCCTTGCAGCCACCCCCCATCCATGGAATCAGGAACACGGAGCTGAGTCCTGTGGTCATGGACAGTTTGTGTAAGAAAGAAAATAACAATTTCTGAGTTCAGTTTTGCCTTGCCTATAGTAAGGCTTTTCTCTGTCTTTTAGCTCAGACCGATTGTTATGGTAATTAGAAATACCTTCCCTAAATGTTTTGTCTGTCAAATGTTAATTACCTGAAACCCCTTTCTTTGTAACTGTCCTTGCTGCCACTCCTGCCATAGCAACCACCAGTCCTGCCCTAGCAACCACCAAGGTAACCGATGGCACCACCCGACATGCAAATAAAAAAACCTCAAATACTCATGGGACACGATTCGGACTTAAAACCCCTAAAAAAAGACGAGCCAACACAAACCAAAAACTAAAAATAACCCCTCTAAGTCAGCAGAACCATGAAGAACCTCACACCAATCAGACCTGGTTTCCATCTTGTCACCATAACTTCAAAAGTATCCTCTACACAAGACTCCCCTGGACTTTCCAACGAGCCAGTGGTCTTCCAGGGACTCCTGCGAGAAGGAAGCCCCAGCTTTGCCAAGTGGAAGAGCTGAACGTCTCCACCCCTGCGTCGTCCATTGGAAGCAGTGGTGGTGTGCGCAGCCCCTCGAGCCCCCCACCTAGAGCTGATCTTAATAAAGGCATTAAAAAGGAGCGAGTCTCCTTGCCCATTCATTTCAGTTTGACATATCCCATTCCTCACTAGGCAGCTCCTTGTTTTTGGAGCAACAAAATGGAATTTTGCTGTTTCCCTGCTGAGCTGGGCCACATCTGACACAGGGAGGTTTTCAGGTGCAGTAACGGCTTTTAGAGGAGGAAAAGGCTGAGGAAAACCTTCCCCTTGCACACTAAAGCAGGTGGATTGTGTCTTGGTGTAACATTTGCATTTCATTATTTGAATATATTAATGTTTTAAAGCAAATGCCCAAGGATATTGCAATCATTTTTGCAATTCATGCATTTATTTAAGACCTATCAGAAAAGCTCCTGTTAAAGACAGGAGGTAATCCGGGGTAAATGTCAATTACTGCTGAGTTATGTTAGGACTATAGTGGACTCATTTTTAAGACTTTTTAATATTTAACATTTGAAAACTTCGACTGCCAGATTTTTAATGATGCTGCTACTGGTTCAGCTGTTTTTGTGTCTTCAAAAATTAAAAGCATTTCAATATTTAAAATAACTGTACAGCTGTTGGGGGTTAGATTTGTTTCTTTTTCTTTTACTTATGGATTTTTTTCCAATATAAGTTGCTAGGAAACTAACTACTGGGTGCTTATAGGTACTCAGGCAGAACAAAGGGCCCAAAGGAGAGGAGTTGTAGCACCTGGCTACACTTCTTTTGTCTCTGGTAGTTTCTCTCTGGGGGGAGATAACGCGAGGTTTTGAGGCAGGTAAAGGACAGAGCTGGAGGCAGCTTCAGCTTCTTTTTTTGCTCTCGGCATTTGGAGAGAGAGGACGGCCAGGCTGCTGCTTGCTGCGGGAGGAGTTCACTGTCACCAGAAAGTCGGGCCCTGGGAAATCTACCATCATCTGCTCTCGTGCCCTGGAATTCTGAGCTCCTCCGCCTGCCCTGCTGGAGCTGGGCCAGCCCTGCCCCACCATCGTGGCTTCTTCGGCACTGCTCTTTTTGCTAGTGTGACCCTGTCCCCCCCTGCCCTGCCGGGGCATCCTGCCATTCCAGCCACCAGCCTGGGACTTTCCACTGTTTCCAGCTTGGTGCTCTGAGGATCCTTCAGGGGCACCAAGACCAAACTGCCCTGGGTTTTTGTGAAGCAAAGCCCTCAAGGTTCTTGGTACTGTTTTGTTATTAATGCTGTAGTTCTTGTTTTTGTTTGCTTTGTTATACATACTAGTAAAGAATTGCTATTCCTATCCCCAAATCTTTGCCTGAAATCCTCTAATTGCAAATTTATAATTGGGGGGGGGAGGGGGTGGTTTACATTCTCCATTCCAAGGAAAACTCCAGCTTTCCCTGGCAGATACCTGTCTTCCCAAACCAAGACAACTGCTCATTTCAAGGCATATGTTACTACATATGTTTGTAGCTCTGTGTTTCTGAATGTGTAAGATTTTTTGGCATATATTAGTATTTAATTCTGAACCTGGGGGAATTAATGTTTAGAGTCACTGTTTGAATTCATTTTCAGTTTGATTGTTAAGAGCTCCTCTGGGAGTCAGGGAAGGAATCCCAAGGAGGTATAAATGGAAACAAAGGTAGGAGAAGAAAGAATGGCAGATGGTGGCAACAATGGCTTATCTTTTTTTAGATCATTGATTTAGTACAAAGGAGACTGTCTTATAAATCCTTTATATACTCCATATTCATTTCCAGTGATAGAAATACCATTTTTTCATATTCAAAATACATTTTGAGTCATGCAATTTGGCTAATAAAAAACCCTGAAATAATTAATGCAAGCAACCCCCCCCCCTTCATGGTCTTATTAAGAACTGAGCATCTCAAACTCCATGAATCTGCAAATTAAACTGAAAGTTTTTCTGCACCAGCAGAAAACTGGTGGTGCCTTTGAGAGATTATTTTTATTAATTTATTTCTTTATTTTCCATGACTTGCTATTCAATTTATTCTGTTTCTGTGTTTGAAATATTTGTGTTTTTCTTTCCCAAAGGAGCAATAGTTAACAAGCTCAGAAAAGAATAAACTGAGAGTATCTAATGGTGAAGTTGTAAGTGCTGAATGAGCTGGTTTCATTTTCCCCTGGCTCCAGTATTCTGTCACCTGTTAAATTTTGGTCAACAGTACCAAATCAAATGTTAACCATGTCACATTTGACAAAAACTAAATTACCAGTACACCTTACAATTTGTATAATAAATATTTCCACACTATTTTCCAAGTGTTATAGATATATATTATAAAGTTGGCTTTTCGCAAAGTGTGTGTGTTATATGAATAATAACATTGTATTAAAAATATAAGGTTTTTATTTTCTGCTATTAGTAAAGAAAACTAGGCATAGTGGTAGTAGTTGATATGGTATGCTTAAACTGTCTGTTTGGTCAGGATAACATCCAGTGAACATGTAAAGAAGACCCTGCTATTGATACACCAACTATCAGCATCTACCACCTGAAGAAAGTATGGACCAAGACCCAACCTGGAGGTGATAATGAAGACACAGCCAAGAAACACGCATGCTCTAAAAAGGCGGACCCGAGGAGGGACCATGCAAAACAGTTCCTGGAGTATGGAAAATAGTTTTTAGAAAAAAATGAGTATTTAACAGACTGATGCAATAGAAAGGGCATTTAAAGAATGTCTCTGATGCAGCAAGATGTGGACTTGGCTAAACGCCAAGTCACCCGGCCGGCCGTACCTTGCCTTTTTTTTTAATCTCCTAATTGTCTTACTCTCTATTAAACTTATCTCTTAAAATCTACATAGAAAGTGAACCTTGTTTTTCACAATTTGGGGGTTCTTTTCCAGGATATACCTCGTCCCTGAACCCCAGGAAATCCAGAGCAAGGGAAGGCGCCTCCGCCTAGATTTTTGGCAGCCCGAAACTTTGTTTTTCCTGGTGAGTATTGGGAATTGCAGGTAAAACACCCGAATAGACAAGCAAGGAGATAGAGAAAAAGCAAGAAGAAAAAGGGAAGAAGGCTCCCTAAAACTGCAGTACTTTTTGCTCCATAAAAACCTCATGCATGACGGACCTAAGAAAGAAAAAGGATTGTAAGTATTTCTTAGGGGAGTGGGTTAAAGGGGGTCTGTATGGTGTGAGAATGAGATACTGGCTGAGTACCCCAGACTGGTGAAATGAGTGTGGTAGCTTCCTAAACTGCGGTTCCATTCTCTCGCGACAGGGATGGCCAGTACGGAGGCGAAGCGAAAGGTATAAGAGTGAAAGTGACCCCCGGGTGGTTGGGACAAGAGTCCCAGGGGACGGAGTCCCAGGGAAAAAGGGGTGGTGAGAAACCCCGAGTGGCTGGGACAGTCCCAGGGAGGGGTTGAACCCCTCAGGAAGGAAGCCAATAGTTTTCCCACACAATCCACTGGGAAAACTGGATACTGGTGGGGGGCAAAAGGTTTGAACCCCCTGGTCTGGGACGTGGTCCCAGGGAAAAAGGGGGGAAAAGGTTTGAACCCCTAGTTTGGGACGCAGTCCCAGAAAAAAAGGGGGTTGAGGAAAACCCCAATGGTTGGGGACAGGAGTCCCAAAAGAAAGGGGGTTGGACCCCTTAGAGGTTTGAGCTGGGACGTGGTCCCAGGAAAAAAAAGGGGTTGTGNTTGGACTCCTTAGAGGTTTGAGCTGGGACGTGGTCCCAGGAAAAAAAAGGGGTTGTGGAGAACCCCAGTGGTTGGGGACAAGGGTCCCAGGGTACAGAAGTCCCCGGAAGGGGCTGGACCCCTTAAAAGAAGGGAGAAGTGAGGTTGTGAGTTAAGTAAAAAATCCTATAACATCTAGATTTGCTGCTGAGATAGAAGTTACATAAGAACCAAAAATATCTTGAAAGTTTTAGCCAAAAGTTTGATATACCCATGGGTGAATATGGACGAATAATTTTTTTTGCTCATTTATAGTGAATATGGACGAATAATTTTTTTAAGGTACCAATTTTTTGTTATCTGTTGTCTTTGTATGAGTAAGAGTGTTTGTGTGAAAGAGGGTGTGCCAGTTGTGAAAGTTTATTTGTGAAGTGAATTGTTAAAGTGTTATAGAGTTAAAATGTCTGAATGGCAAAGAAAGGTTAATTGCCAGCCACAGTGGAATTCTGAGGAGTTGTGCCCGCAGGAAGGGGGAATTGCGAAGAAATTAATGGAAAATTCAAGCTTAGGAGGTTTGTTTGTAATGACAGAAGCGCTAGAAATGGAGTGGGGAAGGGAGGAGGGGGAGGGAGATTGGAATCTCTCTGAAGTGTTGGCCCCTGTGCAGCCGTCCATCCCCCTCGCACAACCATTTGTAGTTCCAACAGCACTGGCTGAGTCACGGTTTGTGCCTGCTGTAGCTTCCGGTTCGGTTCAAGCTGCACAAAAGTCCCCGATCATGTCTGTATCGGGCTGCCCGTCTCCCATTCCCATGCTGCCACCCGCAGCTGCTCCACCCTCAGCCACTTCTTCCTTGCTGCTGCCTGCCCGAGCTCTGCCCACAGCCGCTCCGTGGTGCGTCTCTGCAGCCGCACCGCCGCCTGCACTCCCGTTCACCCCAGCCCCCGCGCCTGCCCTGCCCCCACTTGCTCATGTTACAGCAGAGGTGGCTTGGAGTCCTGATTTTCTCCTCTCTGCCTTAGAAAAATTAATCCATGAAACAGATTCTGTTCTTATAGCTACAATAAATGATCTTCTTTTTGACACAAAAAGCCTAGTTAAAACCCAAAACTGTCTCGATTTAAGTTTCGAAGACAGAAAGGAGGGAGAAAATCCAACAGAGTCACATCCAAGAGAAGAACAAAGAATTTGGGTTCCAAGAAATGAATATTTTATAAAACCTCTGCTATCTTTAAAAGTAGGTCCTAAAGAGGAAATATTCCAATTTTTGGTTGATCTTGAATCAGAAGAAACTTGTATCGTGAAAATCCCAATGGGATGTGAAATAAGTAAAAAAAATCTCAAAATTGGTGACAGTGGAAGGAAAAAAGCTTGAAGTCCTTCTCTTAGAAAATATAGTAATTAAGAGAAATACCAACATATAGACAAGAAATATATTATTAGTGCCTGAATTGAGTCTTAATATGTTGAGAAAAGATCTAGGGATATTATTAAGAATGAAAGTCATACCAGAATAATAATAATAAAGGTCTAGAAAAAGTAAAATCCTCTAAAAAAAAAAAAAAAGATTAATACAGTAACGGGGAAGTTCACTTTAAAGAGGTTTTTTTTTTTTTTTGTTGATTGTTGTTTCTTTTTGTTTGTTTTTGGAGGAATGTGTATGTGATATAGACTATTGGTTTAAAATTTTTTTTCTGTGCCTTGGGAAAGGGGGAAGGTGGTTCAAGCTGTCAGAGACAGTAGAAAACGGAGATAACTCCTAAATATGCTTCTTTTGAAGGGCTTTGGATATATTTCTAAAATCCAGAAGGGAGAATGTGCAGCCTGCTGGAGGGGAGACATGAACTCTGTGGAGATGGAAATTTTTGGAATGTTAGAGACCCCAGAGACAGAGCAGGAGGAAAAGGGAGAGGGAAGAAAGAGGAGCTTGGATGTGTTGAGGGTCTCTCCTCCACCCCTGCCGTCCCCCGTGCGTGGCCATCCCGTCTGCCACGGTCCCCGTGCCGGCGGCTGCCCCCCCATGCCGCTGCTACGCTACCGGCTGCCCAGCCATCCATGGCCACTGCGTCTGTGTTTGCTCCAGCTCGGACTGCATGGTCAGGGGGATCGCTCCGATAGACATGCCGGGACATGCCGCAGCCCAGTTCCAGCAGCATGGCTTGCAACAAGCTCCACCGGAAGCCCTACCTGTCCCAACAGCCCCTTCTTTGACCACTGTCCCCATAGTAACGACAGACGCTGCTGGCCAACAAGCTTCTCTCCTTAAAGGGGAAACACCATACCAATATAAAAATAAAACCCAAGAAAACTAAGGTAAAAAGATTAATTTATTCCCATTACGAGAAGTTCAAATGGGAGGGGAAACACAGAGTTTGTGTGATTATAGATGAGATTGAATTTTTTTTGTTATTAAGAAATTAATTTAAAAAAAAAATTTAATTTTTTTTTTCAAATGCTATAAATAAGATGTGTGAAAATCTGAAAGTAACACCCTAAGGAATAATTTTTGAATTATGAAACTGTTGTTTATTAAATAAATGAAAATGAAAGTTAAAAGGTATATCTTTGATAGCTCTTCTAACCCCACAACAAAAGATGCTTTTTTCAGATATCCAAACAACTGAAGCTGCAACTAAAGCTGCATGTTTTGAATTCAATGCCAGCAGAATTAAAAGACCTATGGAAGAACCAAAAGGAATGGACTATAACTTCTAAAACCAAGTGATACTAAACTAACTCTTAAACGAGGACTGGGTGGTGATGAACTAGGGAGAACTTAAAATAATCCAAGAAATATACAAAGAATACCACCTAATTGAGAAATAAGGCCAAGTTCAGCCTAGAAGAATTCTGAAACATCTCCATTATTTCCCCCCTGAAATAAATACTTCCACTCCAAATAAGAAGATCAGGACTGTTTCAGCCAGAAGATTCTCATAATCTCACCTTAGGACTTATAGACAAAAGAAGAAGAGTTACTACCTCCATATACCTTGCCTGATTCATCTCAGTATTGGACATATTAGCTGGGTTAAATGTAAATGTTTAAGTGTTGAGTGACAAATTTATTTCCCATTCTGGTAAGAACTAAGAACAGCTAAAATAGTAACTTTGTTTTGTGTATTAGAAATACTAGTGCCTGTTGAGTGGGAAAATACCTGAAGAATTGTGAATTAAAGACGATTTGCCTAGAAATTAACAAAAAGAAAGTGACAAGGAAATAGAGGGCAAGTCTGGGTTGGCCGCTGTACTTGCCACCAAGAAGATCATATAATCCTGCTGTGAGTTGCAACCCCATAGGCATGGAAGGTAGAAGTATAAGCCATGCCAGACCTCTGTCATTCCTTTTTCTGTCACTCATTTTGTGTCTCTTCCCTTATGGGATATCGGCAAAGTCATGTCACAAATGCTATAGAAAATTGTATATGGAAAGGTATTACCAGGGTTGGCCTGAGATAAAAAGGAAGTCGGAGTATAGAGAGAATGCAGATCAAGCCAATATGGTTAACAGATACGTTCTACTTTATTCAGCTAAGATGGCTACATTTATACAGTTCCATATAGTTTACAAATCACAGCAGCTCTCTATTGGCACACAGCAGAGAGAAGTACGACATCATACTTTATTTTACTAACTCTTAAGGTGGCTATCACGTGCCCACTAACAAGTCTATTCAGTGACCTTCACAACCCTATTATCTTTCCCCGACACCTTAACTGCTAATTTCTAACTGCGCCACACTTGGCTAAGAATTTCTAGCTGCGTCACAGGCTTCAAGGCCTCACTCAGGCCCCTGTTAAGGCCTCAACTCGGGTAGTTCAAGGCCTAGGTAGACATCATGTCCACCTTCCCTGAGGAATTCTGCAACAATTCCCCCTTTTTCTTTTTGAACTAACCAAGTTGAGTCAGAGGCTGAATTAACTGTCTTTCGTACACATTTGAACACACAAGGTATAACTATTAATACAACTACAATCATAGCAAATAAAATAATTCCGAAACGGATCAGATCTTTGATCCAACCAGCAAACCCAAGTGAACCGAACCACTTGTCGAATGGAGTATCAACAGTCACAATCTTTCCCATATTGTTTCTCAGCTGTGCGAGTTGCCTATAAATGGACTTGGAGTGATCAGATAAATTCATGCAGCACATGCCTTCGAATTCTTCACATCCATGCCCTTGGGCAAGGAGGAGGAAGTCAATGGCAGCTCTGTTCTGAAGGACTGCATGGTGGACAGTACCTACATCTGCGGCAAGTTCACTCAGCATGTTAGATGTTATGTTAAGTTGTTTTGACGTCCAACACGCTAAGGTTCGCAACTGAGTAAGAGCTTGTGCTGATGCGACTCCTGGGGCAAAGATTGAGGCTACAATTACCGTTGGACTTTGCCACAAATCAACTAAATCTGTACAATGGGAATTCAAATGAAGAACACTACGTTTAGGTCGTCGAGGCTTTTGTGAGAATTTTGTGATTTGATGAATGGAGGGAGCAAACAAAGTTAATTTTCCAAAATAGCATGGACCTCCTGCTGCTTTTTGAGGCACTGCTGACCAGGCTCGATCTCCACAAATGAGGAAAACACCTGGTGGCAGTTGTCTTGCAGCATCTTGTGCTGGTGCTACAAGCTGTGTCCAATTGTTACAGTACTCTGCACTACTGTAATACAATGGGGACTTAGGAGACAACCAAGTGTTGCCAACTTTAGATTGTTTTACATGGCCAAATGTTAAACAATAGTTACCTGGTACAGAACCAAGGAGATCAAACTCCTGCAGCTCAGCACCCTTGACTTTCAAATTTTGAGCAATGGCAACAGCTTGTGCTCCTAAATAATTTTTTGGAATTCTATGAATTTCGCACCAAGTTTCCGAATGCATGTGAGTGGATTCAACAGACTGGTGACACCATGCATTCCAGGCTTCTACTAGATTTGAATATATTTTAGTTTGGGTCCAATTTTTGAACTCTAACATGGAAGACAATGGGACGCCAATTAAACAAGTGCGAAATGGACTGGACGGTGTCGCTAAAGACAAACAGAATGAATCTTGTCCAGTTCGATTGGCCCATGTGACCCACATGTTCTCCCTTTGATCAATGTCCAGTACTGCAATTGCCCCTTTTACCAAGATAACATTGAAGACAAACAGTTCAATCCACAACATTTTGCTGGCACTTCCGGTCGCCTCTTCCAGGCTCCTGCAAAAAAAACTTACTTACTACTTATTTAACACACTCTAAAACTAATTTTGATCAGTCTCTAAATTGTCAGAAGGTGTTCCAGGTGGATTGTCGTTTTCAGGCTCGTTCTCTCCGTCAGGTGGGATCTTTTCCGGAGGACACGCACGGGTAAATCGACTCGGCACCCAAACTGGACCAGTTTCTGTGGACACACACATATATCCACGACCATTAAACAACACTTGACTTGGTCCTTGCCATTCACCCGTTTGCATGTTCTTATAGTACACATAAAGTCCTGGAATTGCCTGCGGCCTTCCCTCTTTCAATGCGTGATGATGTATCACGACCGCAGGTTCTTCTCGACCTTCTGCTAAACACAAGTAATTTAAAGTGAACAATACCTTAGATAATTTACTAACTACATCAACGTCATCGGTCTGCTTTTGTTTTGCAAGATATTCTTTCAGGGTGCGATTTGCTCTTTCTACAATAGCTTGACCTGTGGGAGAATGAGGAATTCCTGTAGTATGTTTCACTCCCCATTTCTGCATAAATCTGGCAACTCGTTGACCAACATAGGCTGGACCATTGTCGGTCTTAATTTCCACAGGCACACCCATGACTGCAAAACAAACAGACAAATGCCTCTCTACGTGTAAAGCCTTCTCTCCAGGTTGTGCTGTTGCTCAAATAAATTTTGAGTATGTATCTACAGTGACATGGACGTATTTCAATCTCCCAAACTCTGGAACATGAGTTACATCCATTTGCCACAACTCTAAAGCTTTCAGTCCCTTTGGGTTTGTGCCCAGCCCCAGTCCCGGTCCATGATGACTACATTGAGGACAGGCACGCACAATTCCTTGTGCATCACTCAAAGGAATCTGAAATTGTCGGTGCAAGGCTCGTGCATTTTGATGAAATGTGTCATGACTGTTGCGAGCCCTTTCAAACTTGTTCTGAGGAGAAACGTGGACAACACAACTGACTGCTGCATCAGCTCGTGCGTTGCCTTCCCCCAAACCTCTGTTGCACTGGTGACTGCGAATATGTATGACACAGAAGACATGATGGCGCTGCTTCAAGATGCTTCTCAGTTGCAGAAACAATTCCCCAAGGCGCTGATTTTTGGTTTGCCTGATGAGTGCATCTTCAATTCTTTGTACTACTCCTACCACATACAAAGAATCCGATACAACATTAAGTGGTTCCTTGTTCCAAGTCTGCAAAGCCCAACACACGGCTTTCAACTCAAGGGTTTGTAACGTATCTTTTGCTTCACCCTTGATTACGTGTTGCGGCCATTCTCCTCGCTGCTGCCAAACACATGCAGCTTTTCTCGTCTTCCGACCAGCATCTGTGAACACTGTCCTGCCTTTCACTGGTTTCAGTGAACACAAAGGCCTTTCCAACCAACGATGACGTGTGATCAGATGCCACATCGGACCTTTTGGCTGTTTGTTGTGAACCACACCTGCAAAACCCATCAAGGCTTCTTGCAGGGCAACTGAGTGTCTCATCAGCCATTCTAAGTCTTCATCTCTCACGGGAATACTAATATCTGCTGGTTCTTTCCCGTCTATTTCTACAATTCTGTCCCTGCCTTTTCGTATCAATGCAGCAAAAGCATCTGTCCTGCTCATGACACGACACCTTGGCTGGACAGGGAGAAACACCCACTCAATCACAAGTGCTGTCGACTCAAATTTCTGGTCAGGTCGGTCTTCCCCCTTTTTCTTTTGCCATTGAAAGACAATGGCAAGAGGACAAGCTTCGGCGTTGGAAAGAAAAAGCGAGAAAGGAAGGAATTCTACACGACGAGCACTCCAACCATGTTGAAGCTTTTCTGACACATGCACCAAAGCTTTCCTTTGTTCAGGGGTGCAGATTCGTGAATCACTGGCATCATTCCCACGAAGCCATGGTAGAAATGGCAACAAGTCGTCATTGGTGATGCCTACAATGGATCGAACCCATTGCAGGTCTCCAAAGAGCGTTTGAGCATCATGCAAGCTGGTGATGTTATCATGCAATGTAATTTTCTGAGGACGAACTTGCGCGTCTGTGATCAGCCAGCCTAAATATTTCCAAGGCGCTGATCGCTGTACTTTTTCTGGCGCGACTGTCAATCCCTGATGCTCAAAGTGTGAAATCAGCCAGTCTATGTCAGCTTGTGGCAATGGTCGCTTGGTTGCAATAAGGATGTCATCCATATAATGATAGATCACTGCGTCAGCGAAGTGTTGCCGAATTGGTCGCAAGGCCCAGTCAACAAACAGCTGACACATGCTTGGGGAATTTTTCATTCCTTGGGGCAAAACTGTCCATTCATATCTTTTCGATGGCGCTTTCCTGTTAACGGATGGCACTGTGAAGGCAAAGCGCTGAATGTCTTGAGGATGAAGTGGAATTGTAAAGAAACAGTCCTTTAAATCGATGACAACGATGCTCCAATTCTGTGGAATCATGGTTGGTGCAGGAAGGCCAGGTTGCAATGCCCCCATGGCTTGCATCTGTGCGTTGACCTTTCGCAAGTCATGCAACAACCTCCACTTGCCTGACTTTTTCGGGATGACGAAAATTGGAGTGTTCCACGGACTGACAGATGGTAGAATGTGTCCTGCATTAAGTTGTTCTTGAATCAGCTGTTCTGCAATTTGCAGCCTTGCTTCAGTCATGGGCCACTGCTCAACCCAAACAGGATCGTCGTTCAACCAGGTGATTTTTAGGATGGGTAGCTGCTCTGCAGTGGCCACTAGGAAAAATGCTGATCTGTGGTTAAAACCATGCCAAGCTGAGACAATACATCTCTGCCTAACAGTCCTCGAAGCTTGACAGGCAAAGGCATGACGTATGGTCGTGCTACAATGACTTGATTGTCCTCAAAGGTGATGCGAATGGGATCTGTGCTAATTGAAGGAATCTTCATTCCACCCACTCCGATGATATGGTTGCTTGGAGTCTGCAAAGGCCAATCAGCGGGCCAATACAATTGATTCAATATAGAAACATCGGATCCCGTGTCCAACAGCAACTTCAGTTGGACCTCCTGAGACCCACGTCGCAATTGCACTGTCCTTTTTGGACGATCGTTCAGGTCCACAGTGAAGAAAACATCGTGACCAGTGGAACCAAACCCTTCAGCACCTCTCAGTGCTTCATCAGGTTGCTTTGGTCGAGAGCGATGTGGCAACAAGGCTTCAAGAGGCACAATTTGAGCAATTCTGCTGCCTTTTGGAATTGTCACAGGTGGTTGCAAGGCATAAGCTAAAATTTGAACTTGTCCCGTAAAATCTGCATCAATGACTCCTGGGATGACAATCACTCCTTGTTTGCTCGTGGAGGATCTTCCAAGGAGCAAACCTCCGATGTGAGATTTGATGCCATACATTGGACCACGTACATTGGTGGGAATCAGTGAAACTTTGTTATTTTGTAAAGTCACTTCCACATCTGTTTGTACATCCACACCGAGACTCCCCCAAGTGGCAGGCTTGTTCTTAACTAAAAATCCGTTGTCAGGGTCTTCTGGGTCCGGGCATCGATTTGTGTCTTCGCGCGGTGCCGCGACGCGCTGCTTTTCGAGTTTCCCGATTTTCTGCAAGTTTCAGTGGCATGCGTGTCAAGGTTACACTTGTTGCACCACACAGGTTTGCGACAGGTGTCTCTAAAATGACCTGTTCCTCCGCAACGAAAACAAAATTGCTTGTTAAGACGTAAAGATTTGTATTTTGACTTTCCAGTGGTCAGGGCAGCTGCAATGATGTGTCCTTGCTGCTTGATGGCATCATGCATGGTTGCCACAAATGCTGCATTTTGATGACTCTGTTCTGCACGGGTTGCTCTCTCTAACATTTCATCCACTGGGCTGTCTTTTGGAAGGGTGGCCAAAATGGCTCTGGTACGTGAATTAGCATTTTCAAAAGCCAAAGAACGAAGCAGATGATCTTGAATGTCTGTTGTTAATTCTGTGGCATCCTTCAAAGCTGAAACCAATCTGTCGATGAATTGAGCATAAGGTTCGTTATTTCCTTGTTTAATTGTAGAGTAAGGTGAGGACTTCTTCTTGTCTGGCACCAACAGCAATGCCTGAAGAGCCAATGACTGAGCAAGTTGATGCATTGCCACAGGAAAGGTGAGCTGTACCGAAGATGAAATGTACGCTCCATGTCCAGTTAGCATGTCGGGCTGGACTGTGTACAATGGATCACCCACTTGGCGATGCTTGCTGGCTTCCACTGCAGCCAGACGCTTCCATTCCCGTTCAAAGATGAGAAGCTGCGATGGTGTGAGAAGCAGTGTTGCGATGCTTATACAATCAGCTGGACAAAGAAGTTCTGCTGTGAAGATGTATTGAATTATGTTTCGTGCTGCTTCTGACCTGAGGCCATAAGTTGTAACAATGTCCTTGGCCTTTTGCAGCACCTTGTAATCATAAGGTTCCCAGTTGGCTGTTCCATTTGCGATCATGACAGGACAGGAAAGAGCATTTGCAGCATCCCAGTCCCCAGCCATAATTGCTGTTTTGGCTGCTGCTGCTTTCCGTGTATCAATTGGATTCCTAGAAACTGCTGGTAGTTGAGTTGAATCATGTTGTCCTTCTGGGTGGTGTAACAGTTGAGCAAGCTTTGAGATGATGTGATGCAGTTCAGAGGGATGTTGGTCCTGCTGTGAAACAGCAACAGACTGTAATTGTCCTTGTGGATGCTGCTTGTGACAGGATGCAAAAGCAGTCACTTTGTCCTCTGAGTCAGAGTCACTGTCAGTTGGAAGTGGACAGCTGGCTGGCTTGAGACTGCACGCTGAAGAGTTTGCTCCTGCCTCTGTTGTTGCTGTGTGAGCTGTGGCCGCTGATGCTGTGCAGCCCGCTCCTCCCCCCGTGGAGAGTGCTGCTCGGTCTGTGTCAGTGCTGCTGCGGGGGGAGCAAATCCCCCCCTCCAGGCCGGTCTGCGTCGGCGCGTGCTGAAGAGAGGATTGATCCACCCCCACTGGCACGTCACTGTTGTCTCCGCCTGCTGTTCCGCCTCTGTGCTGCGTCATCTGGGTCTGCCCATCTCCGCCCTCAGCTCCTCCTGAGTCTCCACCCATGTCTCCGCCTGAGACCACGCCTCCCAAATGGGGCTGCAGAGCCACTTCCTGTTTGCTCTCAGACTGTTCGAGCAACCGAGGAGACCACTGCTCCCGCTGAGCTACTTGTTCAAGGACAGCTTGTGGGGTAGAACTGACTGGAGCACTCAAACCACGAATCGGATGATCACCGAGACCGAAAAACCTCACAACTTTGTCAGGTTTCTGAGGAGGAATAGTTGGAATTCCTGCCTCGCCTCCTCCCACTCTCTCGAAAGCTTGGACTGCTGCCACCGCCGTATTTTTCTCAGCTAACAAGACACGCAGGGTATTAATCACTTTTTTCCAGACCGCTCCAAGGTCATGGGCGAGTTTCGCCTCCTTGCCTCCTGACAGAGACGAATCCCAGAGTAACTCCCCAATCTCACGCCACTCTGAGACACTAAAAACCAACGATGAATCATGCAACTTTCCCCGTTTCCACGCCCACAGGGCTATCTGTTCAATCTCAGTCTCTTTCACCTTTTCACCTCTCTTAGAAAGGATAGCAAACAAAAGGTGAATGGCCGCTGCCAATTCGGGCTCCATGCCAGATGTTTCACGTCACTGTCTGCTGCACGGCAGCTTACCTTCTTCCCACAGGCTGGTGCTGACGCTGCTCCTCGGCGCCGAGCTGCTGTGAGAGCTCCGACTCCTTGCTCCGTCTCGCTCGACCACACAGATTCAGTCAAGCACGAAGTCTCCCAGCGAAGGCTTGGACAGCATTTAAGCAAAAGCCTTCTCCAGAGCCAAGTATTTAAACGCGCTCTGGCCCCAGAGCCAAGTATCTAAACGCGCTCTGGTCAGTGCCTCTGTCTAGACGGTCGTCGACATCGATGTTTTCGATAAGGCACACTCTCAGGTCCCTGTTCGGGCGCCAATATATTACCAGGGTTGGCCTGAGATAAAAAGGAAGTCGGAGTATAGAGAGAATGCAGATCAAGCCAATATGGTTAACAGATACGTTCTACTTTATTCAGCTAAGATGGCTACATTTATACAGTTCCATATAGTTTATAAATCACAGCAGCTCTCTATTGGCACACAGCAGAGAGAAGTACGACATCATACTTTATTTTACTAACTCTTAAGGTGGCTATCACGTGCCCACTAACAAGTCTATTCAGTGACCTTCACAACCCTATTATCTTTCCCCGACACCTTAACTGCTAATTTCTAACTGCGCCACACTTGGCTAAGAATTTCTAGCTGCGTCACAGGCTTCAAGGCCTCACTCAGGCCCCTGTTAAGGCCTCAACTCGGGTAGTTCAAGGCCTAGGTAGACATCATGTCCACCTTCCCTGAGGAATTCTGCAACAGAAAGACACCGAGGTTCCTTTCTTATCACCCATACTCACATCAATGGTCACTGTTATAACCCATCCAAATTAGATAGCTGTATGCATAATAGGAAAAAATACTAGATTGCAGAAAACTTGGGGACCAGTGGTGACAAGATGGGAAATAAATGTCCAAAAAGGGAAAGACGGATTTGCTTCACATATACTGTTAGGAATAAAGCCCAAGACTTAGTAAAAGAACAACTGGTGAACAGAAAGACAAAGCCAGCACAGCAATCAAACCCTGTACAAATTTCACTCCAAGATTTGTATACAAAACTGGACCAGAAATTAGAAAAAGAAATAGATATCTCAACACTAGGGAAAAATCTGTTTGTGGAATTGGGGGAAAGAATAAGTAAGGAACTTAACATAACCAACTGTTGGGTCTGTGGAGGGGCTTTGGTGTCAGAGGAATGGCCATGGAAAGGCAGTAGCTTAGACCCGGTTGAACTCCTTAAGTGGAACCAGACAAATATAAAAGGGGAAAACCGACCGGAAGGGTGGATTTTAAGCTCAACAGTGATAGGGGAAGAATGTCTATGGCGCACTGGAAAAAACTTTCTTAATGAAGTGGGAAACACTCCCTGTAAAAGATATAAGGTAAGCAATGGAACTTCTACCTGATGGATCCCAGAAAAACCAATTTGGTATTGGACTCAAAAGGAAATGAAAAAGGGAAATTGTAAATATAATAACGAAGTTGGAGTTTTTCAGTGTAATGATACAGAAAAAAATCCTTATTTTGAGATTGCAGAAATATCTAAATTTTGGGAGAATATAAATCAATGGGAAAACGCTTATTGGAAAGCACCAGATGGTTTATTTTGGATATGTGGAAAGAGGGCATACCCAAAACTCCCCTCTAGGTGGAAAGGGAGTTGCACTTTAAAAATCATACAACCAGGATTCTTTCTTTTACCAAGACAAAAGGGAAATCAATTAGGGATACCAGTTTATGAGGACTTGAAAAGAAATAAGAGGGATGTGACTGGAGGATTTCAAAAATGGGGGGATGATGAATGGCCCCCTGAACACATATTGGACACATATGGGCCAGCCACCTAGGCACAGAACGAGAGTTGGGGATATCGGACCCCAATTTATATGCTGAACTGCATCATAAGACTCCAGGTTGTTGTAAAAATAATAACAAACAAAACTAGTCAGGTATTGGAATTAATATCAAGTCAACAACGCCAAACAAAACCAGCAGTATATCAAAATAAGTTAGCTTTAAATTATTTACTAGCTGAAGAAGGAGGTGTTTGTGGAAAATTTAATACATCAGATTGTTGTTTGAAAATAGATGACAACAGAGATGCTGTTCTGGATATAGTCAATGATATCAGAAAAATAGCTCATATACCAGTCCAAAAGTGGGAATCAATGCTAAAAAGCAGCTTGTGAGATAATTTACTGGGAATAGAATGGTGGAAAAAACTAGGGTTTTTTTCTCTTGTGTGCTACTGCTGGCCTGGTATTCCTTCCTTGTTTAATCCCCTGTTTTATTCGGCTGATCACAAATGTAGTCCAAGGCATGCAAGTGGTAGCAATGCCTACAAACTCAAAATTGACTACATCTGGAATGGCACAAAAGATCATGGTGTTAAAGAAACAAAATAATGTAAAAGACCCCTTTGAAGAAGCAAAATTGATTTATGAAAAGAATGAACAAATAATGGAGAGTAGAAAACAAGGAATATGGCTCAAGCCAAATGAATTATAAAAGACAGAAGGGGGGATTTGTTATAGATATATATTATAAAGTTGGCTTTTCGCAAGGTGTGTGTGTTATATGAATAATAACATTATATTAAAAATATAAGGTTTTTATTTCTGCTATTAGTAAAGAAAACTAGGCATAGTGGTAGTAGTTGATAGTAGTGTAGTAGTGGTACATAGTAGATAGTAGTGGTAGTGTGCTTAAACTGTCTGTTTGGTCGGGATAACATCCAGTGAACATGTAAAGAAGACCCTGCTATTGATACACCAATTATCAGCATCTACCACCTGAAGAAAGTATGGACCAAGGCCCAACCTGGAGGTGATAATGAAGACACAGCCAAGAAACACGCATGCTCTAAAAAGGCGGACCCGAGGAGGGACCATGCAAAACAGTTCCTGGAGTATGGAAAATAGTTTATAGAAAAATATGAATATTCAACAGACTGATGCAATAGAAAGGGCATTTAAAGAATGTCTCTGATGCAGCAAGATGTGGACTTGGCTAAATGCCAAGTCACCTGGCCGGCCGTACTTTGCTTTTTTCTATCTCCTAATTGTCTTACTCTCTATTAAACTTATCTCTTAAAATCTACATAGAAAGTGAACCTTGTTTTTCACACAAGCAACCTGTCATGGAATCACTGCTCTGAAGTGAAAGTGCCCTGTATTTATTTCTGCAGGGATTTTTTTCTTCTCCAGTCTCTCCAGAGCAGAATTAAATTTTAGCACATGCACATTTAGCAAAAATATTTTCATGTCAATGTGTCACTCAACATTCCTTCCCTGTTAACCATGAAATATTTTTTTCCAAGTCACATCTCTAGATAAAAAGGAAAATCTCAGATAGCTTTTACCATTCAGAAAACAGATTTCAGCTTTATTTTTGCATAAAATGAATTAATTCCATTTTCAACAAGTACATCTATATTCTGACAGGCAGAAAAGCTGTAGCTTTGTAGGTTACTTTTTTTCCCCATGTTCTGCCTGTTCAATCAAAGGAACTCATTCCTGAAGTTGATATAGAGTGGGAATTAATACAAAGCATGTCCATTTCCTATTAAATGTGTTATTCTGGAAGAGGAATATTTTCATCTCGAGATCACAGCAGAAATAATTAAAATTCAAGGCATTAATTATACTTTAATTAAACCAAACCATATTTCATAGGATTGTTTTGACAGTATGAGGAAGAGTCTGTCTTCTCAACAGCTCGTGAGGTGGTTATGACAAATTATAAAGTCACTGAAGCCAAGTAGAATTGTTCCAGTCAATTAAGTGTGTCTGTGAAGAGATAGCTACAGTATGTAAAGAGGGAAAAATATAGTGGTATTTGAAAGTTTTCCAGGCTTACACATTAAATTGGTCCTTTTTTCTTTCCATGCAGTTTAAAGAAGTCCATTGGTTTTGGTTTGACCAGTAATTCTATCAACCTGTTTGACAATAATGACACATCCACTGATCTGTTAATTTAGATTTCTCTGGATGATATGGCTCAAAATGCTGCTTCTCTGTATGAGAAAATGAGTTTAAAAGCAGACAATGTGCTAAAACTTATGGCAAACAATACTTTGAAACTTAGTGGGCTTCTAGTTTATTCTTCTTTGTCTTTATTGTTTTCTTCCTAAATATTTTTGCACTCAAATGTAGATGTGATCTAGAAATGTGTGTGATTTTATAATTAGAATTGAAATTTTAAGTTTCTTTATAGCCTCAAAAATATTAGTTAACGGGATTTTGGGGGGGAGAAGGGGTTTTTGGTTATTTGGGGTTTGGGGAGGATTTCTTTTTTTTTTACAGAATGTGGGCAGTTGTTAACTGCAAAGCTAGCTTTCTTATTACTGTGGGCCACATTACACAGCAGGCAAGCAATTTTCTGTGGCTGGGATGTGTGCAAGGAGGTCACAGGTACAGCAGCTTCCTCACTCCTTACCTCCATGTTTTAAAGCCTACAGCTCAGTGAGAAAAAGACATAAATATATGAATTAACTGCTTGGATTTGTATTCGCTTAATTGGTTTTGATCTTTGTTTTTTAAAGCCTCCTGTACTCTTTGTACGAATAGCAGTGGGCACAGTGAGCACACCTGGACTTGACTGCTGAGGATTTTAGGCAGTAGTACAGCATTTTACATCTTTTCCACAAGGTTAATTAATTGTAGGCAAGACTTGGGATCTGGCAGCTGACTTCTCCCTCTACTGAAATTAGTGAGGTGAGTAATTAATACTTGTGGGACTACTCAAGGGAATGGCTTTCTCTTGGACGGCAAAGAAATTCGATGTTACCAAGACAAACATTAAAATGGACAGGTCATACAAAAATATGTGAAGTGTGCAAAGTATTGACAAGGTATTGATCAGATCATGCTTGAAAATCTGAGTTGGAGGAATGTGTTTAACTTTGGTAAATAGGAATAAGTCTCTATTTGAATCAGCATGGAGCTGTTGGGGTATGTCCAGTATATTTCATATTTCTCTTTCTCTGTGGTGACAGGGAAGTTACTGAGCTCAGTTTGTTGTAAATGACTGTTAGTCCTGTGGATGATGCTTCCTCTAAATGAGCTTTTCATGGGATACAGAACTGGGCACTGCCAAAGGTGTTTCTTATCAGATTGGCGTGGATATTTTGTAACTATATAAAATGCTTTTAAGGCATGTCAGCCACATTTACAGCCTGATATAACTGTGTGTAGCTGTTCAAGTTACAGCTGAATTTAGTCTTTAGTGCATGAGCAGGGTTCAGGTTGGATCCACATCAGGGGTCCTCCTGTAGCTGCACCAGAATAAATCCTGGGAGTAAGTCATGCCACAAAAAGGACACGTGGCTTAGCAGAGTGTTTGTCACAGCTCACTAAACCCTTCCTGTTCTTCAGACTTCCAAGAAATTCCTAATTAACATTTGTATAAAAGTTCATTATAAACCTTGCATGGCATATGACAATGACAGCAGGGGAATTTGAACAGTGATGCTCAGTAATGTGAATGATCCCACATTATTTCATTGTAATCTTTCATAAGTCTCAGTTATTTCCCAAGTTTCTCATACCTGGCAGTACTTAATGAGTAAGTCTTGGCTCTGTTCAATGGAACTGATCTTTTTAAGTGGAAATTGCACAAAAGATGCAAGTTGAAGTAGAGCTTTGGATTCTGATATGCTTCTTTTTTTTTTTTTTTGTATGAACCTGCCATGTTGTTGAACTTTGATTCAGACCTTTTGTATGAGATCCTTATTCTTAGTTTAAAAAAACATCTATTTTTATTTTTAGAAGGAATTGATTAGCTAAGAAAGGTCAACATATGCTTTTCAAATTGATCAATGATTAAACCTGTTATAATTATATTTTCTGCAATTATACAGAATGGAAATGTCATTATATTACATCATGTAAACACCTGCTGAAGCATCTGTCTTGGTTTGGAAAGACAAGTATCTGCCAGGGAAAGCCAGAGCTCCCCTTGGAATGGAGAATGCAACCCCCCTCCCTCCAAATTATAATTTTTCAATTAGAGGCTTTCAGGCAAAGATATGGGAATAGGAATAACAGGTTTTTTTACTAGGAATATTAAAAAATACAAATGTAGTAGTACAAAAAAACAACAAGCAAGCAAACAAACAAAAATCCTAGAAAACCCTGACAGAGTCAGAGATACAACCTGGCACCCTGTTGGTCAGGGTGTTGGAAGCAGTCCAAATAAATCCTCCTGGAGTAACAGATGTGCAGATGTGGTTCTGTTGGAGTAGAGATGATCCTGTAGAAAGGATCCAGTGGTGGTGAGATGGATCCAATCTTCCTCTGGAACCCAGTGGAAAACAGGCTACCTGGTGTTCCTAAGTCTCAGATTTTATCTAGATAGGAACAGTTTGGCTCCCCCCACTGGGTGGAGCATCTCACAATGGGATGATGTAATGTGTCATGTCATTGGTGAGCCTTAATGGCTCATTACCAGAAGATATCTCCCGGAGGGAGGACGGGTTGTGGACGAGATAAAGAACACTGCCCCACCTGGTTTGAACAGCTGGCCCATTAGCAGAAGGCACCCGCCCCCTCCCCCCCGGAGTTATGAGGAATGGGTTATACAAGAGAGAAAGAAAAACACCTCCCCAACCGGTTTCAACAGATGGAAAAATTAAATAAACATTTTTTTGATTACATAACCCAAGACAGTATCATTCCATCGTGTTTTGCTAATTCAATTACAGTTAGTGAACATTTAGAATCATAGCAATCATTAAGGTTGGAAAAGGCCTCCAAGAATGAATCCAAACTTTAAACACTCACTAAACCATATTGTGAAGGGCCACATCTACCCATTTTTGAACACCTCCGGGGTGGTGACCCCACCACTGTCCTGGTCAGCCTGTTCAACATTTAACCACTCTTTTAGTGGAGGAATTTTTCCTAAAACCCAACCTGGCAAATGTGGAGAAGGTCCTGCTGTGTGCCTTGCTGTCACCTTTGTCACTCGGGGCCCTAAGATTGCCCCAGGTGGTCAGATCTGGTGCTGGAACACCAAGGTTGGGGGGTTGATCCTTGGATGGGCCAACTTGAGAGTTGGACTTGATGAGCCTTCCAACTCAGAATATTCTGGGATTTAATGCACTTGACTGCACACTGCCCAGGCTGCAGGAGGGTTCATGACATTTACCCGCGAGCAGTTTGGATCTGCTGATGAAAACATCTGATGGTCACACACAGCCCTTCCCTGGGAAGATGGCTCTCCATCAGGCTAAGAACAGCACAGAGTAGCTCCTAACACCTGGGGGAATGCTCTGACCTCTCTTTTGTAAGAAAAGCAGGCACAAATACTGCTTTTCCCATTCTGGTCTCATCTTTAATGAGACTGTTTCTGGGTACCATAGATACCAACATGGGTACCAGATTCTTCCTTCCTGGAGGTCAGGTTAAAAAACACCCAGTTCGAAAGTCCTGGTTATGGAAAACTCTCATAAACTCTGAAATATTACTAGAGAGAAAATCAAAACACATGGCCTGGTTGAATAGAATTTAAGAGTTTTGAGCAAAGCTTTTGAATCATGAAGGGTAATTACAGGGATGAACATTTAAGTCTCATATTTTGTGGCTTAATATACACTATTGCTTTCTGAAACTCTTTACCAGAGTTCTCAAAACTGCTTCTCTGCTGGAGACAGCTCCATGTTTATCCCTGACTTTTAATAACTTTTTCTTTAATTCTGTTGCCTGTACAGTGGAAACAGACTTTTTGGATTAATTTAGTTCTAGGCTGCTTTTCCTGCTCAAGTCCTGTTCTGTTTTCCCTTCGAACTCTTAAATGTCCTGTTTAAGTCATGTACTCAATGCAAAACTTCCCATGAAAAAAAATGTTCAAGGTTGCTCTTTGAGGCAAAGTGAAATATTGTAGGGTTAAAGGGGAATCCTCTAAAAGGAAATGCAGACGGGGCATAAATGGTTTGGCCACGTGCAAATAGATAAAAGGCTGGTTTAGAGTGAAAGCCTTTCCAACATGTGTTGGAGTGTGTTAGCAGGACTGCAGTGCCTCCTTGGATATGACTCAGAGAGCTGTTTCTGTTTAATTAGCCAGGAGAATTGTGAACCACTCATGTGCCTTAGAATAACAGGAGTTTGGAGCAAATTGCAGTGAATGTTAGAACTGTTGCAGAAGGGAAAGCAAAGCAGAAATTTGAAATTACTTATTTTTTTTAATTAGAACATAGTTTTGTTTTCCCATTCTTCTTCTAGTGTATGAATGTTGGAGCGCGTGTCTCTTTGGTCAGCCCGGTGTTCGGCTAGACCACCCGGCAGCTCCGACACGCCACAACAGGATCGATCTGCGGGTCTTGGCTCAGCAGCCCCTGGACTTTCGCTGTCACAGCTGTGGTGTAAATGAAAGAGGGGACTCTCGGGGGTCGGGAGGAACAGAGGTTTATTGGGGGGTCACAGGGGAACCCCTTACCTCCTGCCCGATGCCTCAGGAGAGACGTCAGACAAAGGCTACAGGGGGGTTTTGTCCAGGACAGGCTCAAGAGGTGGGTACAAACTACAAACCAATTAAACAAAGCAAAGTAATACATGCCAACTGAATTACCTAACTACTAACAAATCAAGGTAATTTGGGGAGGGGTCTCAGGGGAATCTGCCAACTGCTGTCCAAATCTCTTCGAAAGTTCTGGACCTTGAAGATAGTAACAATGATGGACAGGGGAAGAAGGAGAGGATGGGCAGGGAGCATCATGGGGAAAGGACCAATAGGAAACAGTCTCTGGGCAAAGACCAGAGAGGCACAGAAACTCTTATCAACTTCTGATAAGAGAAAACTCCAAGACAAGGGGCCCTTATGGGGTAACTAGAGCTATACTAACTTATAACAAA
>JANPWX010018605.1:83415-139218 GCA_024734555.1 Trochalopteron elliotii | reverse complement strand
GGGGGGGGGGGGGGGGGGAGGAGATACAGAGCAAACAAAAACAGCCTTCTGGTAATTAACAAACAGCATTATAACTCTCAACTAATTTTAACTAAACACTACAACTCTATAATCAACTGCTCTTAACTTTATAACTTTAGCAGCTCAGAGTTGCTTGCTTGCACCTCCACAGAAGTACTGTCTCTAGGTGCCTTAATCCATTAGGACTGGTGTGTCTGTCTAGGAGAACCTGGGGCTCTGTCTCCAGCTGCAGTGGGATTTGTTTCTGATGTCATCAGATCTCTGCTGTGAACCCACAGCATGACTAAGGCAAAAGTAAAGGGTGAACTTCAGCCTGCACCTCTTCTCTCAATGCCAAGGATGCTCGGTAGAGCTCTCTACTGAAGTGTGGTAGTTCCCTGTGCCTCCTGCACTGTCAGACTTTTGGCATGGCCCCCAAGGGCTGTGCCACTCCCCTGAACAGGCTGGAGGGCAGGATGCTTCTGCTTAGGTTTCTCAGAGGCACTGATGATCATAAAAGTCTGATGTAGTCAAAGTGAACTAATGATATTGCCAGAGGATATTGAAGAAGTGGGGGAAGAAGGAGCAGAGCTGCCTTTGAGACAGGAGGCTGCAGGAAGACTGTGAATTTTACACCTCTTCTAAAAGGCTTTTAATGGTTTGTTTCATGGCCTCATTAAGAGAACAGTGTTAGAGCTTCAGAAAGAGCCCCCTGCAATTCTTGTGCTGGGTGGGTAAGGCATGTCACAACATGTATCTGTAGCAAAGCAAAGGAGCGCAGAACTATGCTGTATGGTTGGGCCCCAAAGAAAAGAGCTAAAACATTTCTTCTTTCACTCTCTACTCTGAATCCTTGCAATAATTAGCCGAAGTAAAATGAATATTAGCTTATGGTTAACTGCCTTTCCAGCATGTTACTCTGCATTGACCCAGTAGTGCTAAACCAATTATTTTTTGAACTTTATGGCTTTAAATAATCCACTGCTTTAAAACTCCCTCTACCCCTCAGCTACTTAACCACAGGCCCGACTGCCCTAAATCCTTTTCTTATACTTTGTAGCTTTTTAAGCAAGCCCCCTCTTTAAGTAGACATAATCCCTTCTCTGTAGAAAACATGAAAGACCTTGAACAAATCAAGATTTCTCCATGGAGAATTCAGCTAATCCTCTGCTTAGCTCCTAACAAGGAAATCCATCTCGCCACCAAGCACCCCATTACTAGAACTAATGCCTGACTTGAATAACAAGTACATTATTGTGCTTTAATTGTAGCACTGCTCTGTCACATGGAGAAGTTGGAGAGAAACGTGACTCCGCTCCTACAGGAAAGACAGGTCACGCCTTTTTGTTGATGTTCACCTTACTGTGATTTAAAAGCAGATTAAATTAACTATTAATATGAACTGCACATACTTCAGATTAGATGAAACAGCTGTACTGTAGCTCTCTAGTACACTCTATTATAAAGCAAGTGCTGTTACACTGGATTACTATTCTCCTTTACATTGTCTTTTGACTGTTGTGAAATTCGTATGCCTGGGCTTGAAGGGGTATAATCATGCCTTTGGGGAGAGGGAGGCATCAGACATTTGGTCACAGAAAATTATGTTAGTGTTAAATCAGAGTGAAAACAAAATAATCCACAGCATGGATGCATGGTCAACACTTTTCCCAAGAAAGGCTCTCAGCAGTGTCAACTGGCTACTGCTGCAATAGTAGAAAGGAGACAAAACATTTTGTGGGGAAATAACTGTGTGTATCAAAAAGAAGTAGAAGGTGCTGCTCCAGCTCTGGGGTAGCAGTGCTAGCACTGGTGTAGCTGCTCACTGGGTAGCATCACAAAATGGAAACAGGCAGAGGACACCTGATACAGATCCTGGCATGACCTTGGGCCTGACCTTATGGCCACTGGCGTGGGGATAGTCATTGCAATGACTCCTTGGATCTTTGTGGTTCAACAGCCACAGATAAATCAGAAATGAGCAATACATATGGGAGCAGGCTGTGTGCACCTCACCATGTGCTCTTCATGAGCTTGGGGGACAGACGGCTTCCTCCTCAGCTTGCCCAGGTTTGGGGAGTGGTGTCCACGGCATTCCGTCAGCAGCTACAGAGGAGTGACACCACCAGGAGCCAGTGTGTGAGGCATGAGCCCTGAACAGGAAATGCACCTCCTGACCGATGCACTCATGTAAAGCCACACTACATCTAATTTAGTCTCTAAATCAGCTCCGTGCCATGGAATTAGTGTGCTTCTTCTGCCAATGTGAAGCTCCTCTAGATGCCCTGAAGCAATATGAGACTACAGGTGAGTCCCTGTTTTTTTCTGGATTAGGAAGGACAAATTCATTTGGGAGATGTCTGGGAGAATTAAACAAGGAAGTATCTTTGATGCTGTTTTTCAGAGCTGAGAGAATTAGCTGTGAGAATGGTAACTCATTTCTATGCCTGATGAAAGCATATGTGTATTGCTACACAAGAGTGCCACAAGAGAACAGGAAATGCTGTCTATTCAAATGTGATGAGAAATTAGGATGAAATACCTTTTTCATTCAGGCACAGTTTATCATCTGATGTGGTTGCATAGGCTGCATGTTTATTCTCTTGGTTTATAAATGTGCTTTTTTAATTAGGATTTTTTCCTTTCTGTACAGCAAATTTAGCTGTGGCTACTGCTGTAGTTATGTCTCGAGATTCTAAAGTATAGCACTAAGAGATGGGTGGGACAGGGGAGCAGAAGCAATATATGGGTTTAATGTGACATTAGGCAAATACTGAGCAAGATTTTAATTACAGTAGTTATGGCAAATTTTCCTGCTGTGGGAGATGTCAGAAAATTCTCCTATATTCAGTAACCTGAATTCAAGAACCTCATTGCCTGCTCTTCCCATCTCAGGCTGCATGTAAAGTGCAGAGCAGAAGATTTAAAGGGTTGTAGTTTAAGGGGAGTTCCACTAGATGATGGTATACATCTTCATAATAAAGTGGTCAGCTTAAACAGAAGTTCAGGAAGAACAAAATGCCACACAGCTAGCAGCAACACCCCCTAGTCTTCCCCCTACTGCATTATAGTGAGTCTGCAACAATTGCATCTGTCATGAACACCAGCAATGTCCAGCAGCATCGCAGTGGGCTGTGGCACCATGCAGGCAAACCGAATGGAGGGGTAGATTTACTTGATTTAAAATCAAGTAATAATTTGCTTAATTTATTTTGCAAATTAGACTAGGCTAACATCAATTCATTTTTAAATGATTACTGTAAATGAGAGTAATTGTGTAATTATCAGCAAAGTAATTACAGAGCAGAAGAACCATTTACATGAATCTGAAATAAAAAATCAAAGCTGGGTCTTACATTCCCCCAGCTGACAGATGTCAGGATGTTATTGAGGCACAAGTCTCAGTCTGTTTGCCTCAGGAGGAGAAAAGATACAGCTCTTTGTATGTCTAGGTAGCATCTTCTCTACCTCACCTGGATTGGCAATGGAGACCTCAACGGAGAGTCTCATGAAGATCTTGTCAGGCACGAGGAATCAATTAGGAGGAAGGGCATGTGGGAAAAAAAAATACCATCTAGAAAATCTGCTGGGCAGAACAACTTTTGAAATATATTAGCAATGGGAAAATGCTTGCTTTAGTCTCTTGGGAGAGTACAAAAGAAAATGCCACTTCTGGATGCCAGAATACCACCCAGATTTTCCACTTCTATCTGGGGCTAGTGAAGCTCTCCTAGAATATGACTGCTCCTTGCAGCTCGAGGAATGAAAAATCCCAATTCCATTTTCATTTCCATTTCTCATCGCGCTGCTTCTGGCTGAGATGCAGTTCATTTCCTTCAGAGCAGCGCAGAAAGTGCTGCTTTTCTGATTTGTGCTGAAAACAATCCTGATAACACAACCCTGAGAGCTTCAGCTACTGGCAAATGGTGCTTGTGCAGTGCTGAGGCTTTCTCTGTTTCTCATCCTCCCCGTGCCTCCCAAATGAGCAGGATCTGGGTGGGCAAGTGCCTGGGAAGGGACACTGATGGCACAGGAACTGTTGGGCTCATGACATCTGTGTTGCCAAGCCAGTGTTAGGTGTGCTGAGGCCCTGCTTCCTGGGGGAGTGACTGGACATTTGCTTGCCCAGGGGAATCCCTTGTTCAGCCTTGCCTGTGTGTGCAGCTTTTGCTCCACAGGTTAAACTCATTCATGAGTCTTCTCCCTTTCCTTGTATTTCATTCGTACCTGGCAGAAGAGGGGAGTGAGGGAGTGTCTGGAGTGCTGTTTGGCTGATGGCTGGAGCCAACCCACATCATCATGTAGTGGATTTATTACCCTGTAGTTAATTAACTGCTAGTTATGCAATTCCTTTAATTTACGAATGAAACCCACAACCAAAACCACAGAGTGGAGAATAATAAGTTAGTGATGAAACAGGAGATAGAACTCAAGAATACTGGTCCTGGTATAACCAGTGTGAAGTTGGTACTTTGTGTTCCTGTAATAGTTCTGCTCTTTAAATCAGTATATTTCAAAAAGAAATAAGAAATCCAGAATCTTGAATTCTCTGCCATACAAATATCTACCTATCTATAAGCTCTTACCAGTTCAAAGGTACAACAAAGAATTATATGCTCATCAGATTGTTTCTGAAAACATGACAGCATAATAGATATTGGTTTAATGATCTTAAGGCAAAATATTGAAAATCAGAGTTGATTTTATGTAGACAACTTTTGCACACACTTTTTTCAGAGGAGCTGGGAAAAAAAAGACCATAGTTAGGAGAGGTTTGACTCTGTGCCACACGCCATCTGCTTAGCCTTTCATTTCAGTGATGGTTGCTTTTGAAAATGGTGACCTTGATGATTCTTTTTACTTGCACAGCTTTATAAAACTGTCTTGTTGCATCCTGCGGGGCTGTAACTTCTAAGAATTGAGAGCCAGACAGAATCAGCTGTTATTGTACGTGGAGGTGCTTGTTGTACAGGGCTGATTGGTTATAAATTGGACATTGAGTGCACAGGCCTCCATAAGGCATCTGAGTAATTATGGAGCAATTTGCATCCTTTCACAGATCTGCTCAGGAAAGCTGTGAATCTCTAAGCCCAGCTCAATATGCAGAGGTGTGTGTGCAGAAGCTGAACAAGTGCATAAGCAAAATGAAGTGCTATATTTGGGCTCCTCCTCTCTGGCAGCAGTGATTCAAAGCCTCTAAGATGTCATGGCAGGCACTCCCATTTTTTGTGCATATGAAAATTATCAGCTGAAGTAGAGGACTGTGGTTTCCACATGGAACTGGGTTGAACCATAGTGGTTGATGTGCTGATGCTGTGTTGGATGTTGGTTACCCAGCAGGAGAAACTTGGCTATGGAAACCATGGGAAGAAGTCACAACTTGGATCTTTCCCCCTCTTTCTCCTTTTCCTGACCCTTCAAGGTAGCCAAAATTCATCTTTGAGAAGGTTGCCGTGAGGCTGGAGCCCCAAACAGCCACTCTGGCTGCTTGCCTTCAAAATCAGCTGTCTCACAGCTGCTTTGTCCTCATTAGTGCAAAACTGAATTTCTTTCACACACTGACCTGCTGATTGCTCCTTACTGTCATTTATTGAACTTAGCAGTAGCACACTCTATTTTTGTGCTTTATATAATTAAGCCTCGAACCAGCAAGAGAAGTGGCAGCTGCCCCATGTTTAGTGTCAGAACTGTGTGCTGTGAGACCCTGCCAGACTGAGCAGCAGCACAAGTGACGTGAGGGCACGTGCCAGTTCTTCTGTCAGTGTCAGAGCATGTGGGATGAAATGTCTGCTGGCTGTAGGCAGATGGACAATGGCGTATCTGTTGTCAAGCCTGCATGCCCAGTAAAAACCCATCAGAAAACTGTGGACAAATGTGAAGCAGTGGCATGAGTTCTTCCTGGTTGGCTACCTTATAACATGTGACCACAGTATTTCTAAAGCGGTGCTAGCCAGACTTCCTCTATTTTCAAACCATGATCTGTGCAGAGGGAGTATTGTTAGCTTGACCTCCATAACATAAAAGCAAAACTAAAAGCTTTTTACACATTTTTTGCCAGCCAGCTAATGGGTCTTTATTTTCCCATCCCCCAACAACAACCACCCTTCTAATATTTCCACAGAGTAATTTCTGTGGTTTTCTTTTCCCCATTTACTGTAGGATTACAAAATTAGTGCCAGGAGTTCACTGTGTACGGAACTTTAATGGTTAGTAGTTCATAGATTTTTACAAACACAGGCAGCAGTCTAAAGTAAAGAGAGAGGAAATTTCATGACTTGACATCTGAAGTATTCCCCAACTTCAAAGAAGTTTCAGCTGGCCAAGCAGCCTCATTTCAATACCTCAGAAGAAAGGTGTTAGGAAACCTGGGAATGGATGAGTTCCCACCAGGAATAGAGCAATGGAGAGCATGAAAGAAAAGAAATCCCTCCTGGCGGAACTGCAGTTGAAGTGTCAAGGATCTGGAGTCTTAAAGGAGCCAATGAGGACTTCAGATTGAAGTATATATAGGATGTTTTTGGCCTCAGTCGACTCTGAAATAATAAAGAAAGAGTCAGGCTTGGGAAAGAAGAGAATAACCTCGGAAACTGTTGAGAATGTCACTTATGTCTTTTTTCCTATGTATGTGTGTATGTATGCATGTATGTATGTATGTATGTATTTATTTATTTATTGGGTGGGTGTAGAGTCATTCATCAATTGCAAGTCATCCAAGAGAGGAAAGTTTCATTGTGTCTGATTCACAAGAAGACAGCAACTGCCTTTTGGGCAGAAACAAAGTATGTCTGAATGTTTGGCCCCAGGGAATCTGATGACTTGGCACCAGCCACGCATCACCTGAGTTTTGGCAGAAATGTTAGTGGCAGCATGACTTATCCTCCTGGGGTTGAGTGCCTTCCAGAGCATACACACTGGCAAGGCAAAGAGTGATGCAGAAGAGTGGTAAATGAAAGCTGTCCTCCCTGTCAGAGGGCAACAGAAGCATGTTTCTGTGCAACAGAGAGGTGTAGCTGAACTCTCTTTCAAAATCTCTTGCTCAATTAAAATATTTAATGCATTACAGCTGTGTGCTATGCAGTTCATCAGTGATGCTGATTACTCTCTCCTGCTAGAGATATTATTTCAATTTCTCTATGGATGCTTTTTAAAAATGATTCTGTTTTCTGTTTATTCTATACAACTGTTTAACTGTAAACCATTAAACACTTTCCCTGGGGAGGGACTCAACAGAAAACCTTACCATGGGACCCTTCCATGAAAAAAATCAATTGTCTGAAACAAGTGAGTGCAGCAGGCTTCTGGTGGTGGTTCTTATACTGGTAGTCATGATAAGGGAGAAAAAGCTGATGAAACCACCCTCCAGGTATGTGAAAAACTGAAGACTGTCAAGAAAATTGGAAGTAAACAGGGACATCCACAGCTTCACTATTTTATGGTACAAGAGAAATGCCAGTAACATGTGACAGCCTGAGAGCAGTAGATTACCTCACTGTTGCCATTTACTCTCAGGTTTGGGGTTTCTGCGTATGTGCCTTTTCCTGGTGCTAGTGCAATTAACTCCTGTATACCGGCTTGATTAGAGCTACAGCTGCCTTTCCATCTACTTCACCAGTAGCTTGAGGTCATCTAGGAATTAGGGGCTCTAGATTTATAGAGATCTTTGGTAAAGCAGCACATTGTTACAGTAGGGAGTTAAGACATCAAACCTCAGGAGGGATCGAGCCCTTTGAAATGACATGTAGCCTTTAGATCTGCCTGAATTTCTCTGCAGTAAAAACTGGGTGATTTATCTGCATTATATTGATAGCACTGTGTATAGCTACAGAGTTCTTTATTCCTTTGCATAAGTAACAAATATCTCCTGTGCATTTCTTTTTTTCTTCTTTTAAGCTGCAAGAATTGTAGGAGATTCAAAATTTCTGGTAGACATACTTGCTATAAATGTGTATTGTAGAGAAGGAGCAATAAGAACTCAATTTTTATAGACCTCTCTCATTAAAAGTCACCTTCAGAAAACACTGCTGCACCTTACTTATAATCAAATGACACCTCATAACCACCTAACCATTTTTAATATCCCGTAGAATCTATTGTATTTTACCAAGGCTCAGACACTGTCTAGGTAGTCAAGGAGAGGAGTATACCGTCATATTTAAAAGCAGTTATTGGGACAGCTTTTACAGGCAGTGGGCTAAGACAATTCAGAAACAATTGCTTATGTGATAGTTTGAGGATTTGTCCCTGTCAAACAGTTAATATTGCTTTAATACATGAAGTAGGCTGTATAAGACAGCAATAATGAAAAATGTCAGGAAAGACAATATCAATTGTTATTCAACATCCACATCAAAGATTACTTTTTTGTCAGTAGCTTTCAGAAAATGTATTTTCCATCAGATCTGATTGCGTTCCTCTTTGAAGTGCTCCATCCTCCTGGTAGATTTAATGTGACATCTAGGCACTTTTTAGTCCCTGGGCCTCTGAGGCGATTCAAAGAGGCACAACAAGCCATCACAGGTTTATCCTCAAAGGCCGACACTGTCTGTCTGATTTATTGTAACTTTAAGAATCATCTCCAGCAAAGCATGAGCCTTTCTACCCATCCGCAGCCTCAGACTTTTATCAATTCATTTGTATGCAGCCTGTACATTCTGGAACTGAGAGCCCTATAGCCACTCATGGAAAATGCATTACCTGCTACTAATCCTTTTTATCTTTAAAGTCTGTATTTTTTATGTATAAGTCATTTTGGGTTATCATAAAATATACATAATTCTAGCCCCAAAAAAGACAAAATGAAAAGAGAATATATAATAAGTTATGAGCTTGCTGTGTCCTTATCACCAAGGATTCTAAATAAACAGCTCTCCCTATGTAAATACTGCAGGATATAAAACTGTGATTACTTTCAATAGGGAATAGGAATGCTTCCATTTTTGTCCCTCATTTCAAAGCAAAACAGTGAGATGAATCATTTTAAACGTGTTTGGGAGCACTTTTATTTTCTGCTTCATTGCTTTGGGGAACTGACACTTGTAGGGGTTGCCTGTCAAACTTCTGTCTAATACCACAGACATTCAGGAGCACCTTATGGTTTCAACATTTCGCTTCAAATTCATGGTCAACCATAAGTTAATGACAGCTGTTTTATTTTTTCCTTTTACTTTCCTTTTTTAGGGGGATCAGGGGGGTGATGATAATGCAGAATGTATTCAAAGCACCTGCAATATCTCATAGCATACTATGAAAAGGGGTGAACTGACTGGAAGGATGGTAGACTTCTGGGAGCAGGGCTTTCTCTACAAGTTTTCAGTCAGTTCACTGTAAATTCAGTGCACTATTTTCTTAAAATACAGTACTCTGTGAATAGTCCTACCAATGACTTGAAGAGATAGAGGAGCCATGCAAACTTTTGTCATTTTGGATGCAATATTAATGACAGATGGAACCTGTAGAAGTTAAACCTTACTGTCTTCTATCCATGTCAGTCCTGTGTCACCTACATGCAGAATATCATAGTTCAGGATTATGAAAAGTAACAGGTGGGCACATCAAGCTGTATTTTGACACTTCTGCATATGTATGTATTTATGCACACACAGAGATAGGTACATACACATAGAGGTCTTTGGATGTATGCAGGCATGCAAGTAAACTGCTACTTGGAACAGGTTTTACAGGCACTGGGCTAAGACAGCTTTGTTGACTACAGTGGAAATTTGTGTGTTCTTGCAGCTGACGTGGTACCAAAACACAGAAGTGTTTAAATGGCCAGTTTTAGCTGAAGACACTGAGATTCAGTGACCTTGCAAGAACTAGAAATCTATATGTTTTTGCAGGTGTTGTCCCATATGACCCTGGGGCTTACTCTTTCATTGAGTCTGGTCTCTTGTTCAAACTCATTCTCTACCTCTGAGGAAAAAATAATGTTTAGTACTACACACATACTAACAGACATTCCATTAGCTAATTAAATTAGCTGAGTTACACCAAGATAAAATATAAGTGAGAATACAGCTAGGTCTATTTGTTAGATGCTATGCAAGAAACTAACACACAAAGAATGTAAATTCAGATCTATTTTTCAGACTTGGATATAATACTTGTAGACACTTTTAATGAGTATTTTCCCAATCTAATGCACAAAATACTAAATTATTAAAGCAGTGTATAAGGACAGTTGTACAACACTGATAAAACATTGCTGCAAGCAAAGTGGCTGTGTATATAACCAGAAAGGACTTTTGGTGACAGACTACCTTTTTTTCCTTATAAAGTTATATAGACTCCAGGCATATGATGAAAATAAATAATACTATCTAAGGCACTGGTCTGTTCGTTCCACTGACTTAATGGGCTAATTCACAGCCTACATGAGGAAGTTTGTCCCTTTGCATTTTTTGGATTGAATTCTCCTTGAAAGCTCTTGGACCTGTGGGACTGAATTCAGCAAAAAGAAAGCCAACCATTCAGTAACTTGTTGATTTACTGGCAAGTTTATGATGGGAAATATTGGATCAAGTCCTGCTTTTCTTTCTCTTGCTCTCTGCAGAACATAATTCCTAATTAGACAGTAACTCTTTGCCAGCTGTTCCCTCCATCAGGACTTGATTTCTAAATTTTTATCACAATATGGTGTCTGGTGAGAATGTATATATTCTTGAGGGCTCCTTTTTTGTCTTCAACTCTGCAGAAATATATACTAGGAAATATATACTAGGGGAAATATATACTAGGAAAAAATATTACTGATGTTTTTCCTAGAATATATGTTTCTTTTTAAAGGTGATAAACACTACATACTGGTGCAGTCCATTTATTTCTCAAGTCTGGTATGCTCTCTGTGTTTGTTTGTGCTTTTTAATACGTTAATCACTAATTTTTTTATTGCCCAGACTGAGAATGCAACTCTAGTGCGAATTAACCATTCCTTCTTGTTACCAAAATGATGAATTATAAACAGTTACTCAGCTAAAATAAGCACATTTATTACTAAAAGCTTGGCTTCCAGAATATATTATCAGTCTTTTAATGGGATAGTTTCCTTGCCTATTGTTTCTTATCTGTAGTACTTTTTTAATAATATGCATATTTCTTGGTTGTGTCAAGACCCTGAAGGTGCACAGTAACACCAAGCAAAGAAAACTACTTTGTTCTGCCGAGTTTTACTATGGGAAAACACAAATTGTGGCAATTTACTGTAGTGGGATTTCTAGGGCACACAGAAGTATGAGGTGTTCCTATTACTCACTAGCCTCAAGTGTTTTCTTTTCCAAAGAAAGATAATTAAAATTCTGTTCTGCCTACCATTGAAATGGAAGATTGTTACCTTCACTGGAAACAGGATCAAGCCATAAGATGGCAAATATGTGTTCAGCTAGAAAGTGCATACCTAATAGAAAGATGTTTCCTTTTTTAAATGCTTCCCTGATGTGGAAGCACCAGCTTGTTTATGATCATGACATTAAAGGACCTTACAGAAGCACACTAGGTGGGAGCAGTAGACTGATAACTGCAAATTCATGGGATCATAGAATCATGGAATGGTTAGGGTTGGAAGGGACCTTAAAGGTCGTGAAGCTCCATGGGCAGTGACATCTTCCACTAGAGCAGGCTGCCCAGAACCCCATTCAGCCTGGTACTGAACACCTCCAGGGATGGGGAAACCATGACCTCTCTGGGAATTAGCACAGCCAAAGTCAAACACGGCTCCCTGTGCAAGTTAATTGTGGGCAAAAGAACTTGTCATGACAATTTTCTTCCACTGTTTCATTAATGAACCTTGACATTCCCTTAGAGGAATCTTGTACAAGGGCAAGAGAATAGTACAGGTTTTATATAATTTTTTGTCTTCTATTTTAATTCTTGACATCTGTGCTTTCACTTTTTCTATTCATAGTACTGCAAACAGATCTAAATAGTTAGTAATAAGTTAATTTCATGAAGGTACAATTTGTTTCATAAGTGCTATCACAAATCTTGTAATAAGACATACCTGATTTTTCTCACACTAGGCACTGGCTATCAGTATGTCTGAAAGAGGACACATACAGATACCTCTGCTTTTTAACACGTATAGTAATAATCCTAAAATTGGGAATTAGGATGGCATTGTGGAACTCTAAAATCTGGTCCCTGCTCAGAGGAGGATTTCCTAGGCATATGTCCATTAACAGATAATCTGGTAAATTCGGGTAGGCTGGAATGGCTATGCAACCTAATGACTACCTAAGCAAAGTTGATGTGGCATGTGGGGCATGTTCAGCAGGGCAAAAATCCGCCATGGGAACATCAAGATCCCCTGGCACATTTGGTGTGACATTTCTGTGCTAACTACTGAAAAGCAAGATGCAGGAAGTCAGCCATCAGAGGTAGCAAAGTGTGGTGGTTTAACCCCATCTGAACAGCAGGTCCACACCAAAATGGCTCTATCTCCCCCATCCCCCACGGGGCAGGGGAGAGAAAATACAACAAAAGGCTCATGGATTGGGGTAAGAATGGGGAGAGAACACTCAGCAATTACTGTGATGGATGAAAAAAATACAGGGAAAAATGCTGAATTTATTATTAGTCAAGTCAGAGTAGGGTAATGAGAAACAAAACACCCTTTCCCCACTCACCTCTTCCCGGGCTCCATGTCACTCCTGAATTCTGCACATCCTTTGTCCTAGCAATACGGAGGGACAGAGAACATTGGTTGTGATCAGTTTGTCACATGTTGTCTCTCCTGCTCTCTCCTCCTCATTGTCTCACCTGCTCCTGTGAGGGGTCCTCCAGGGGTTGCAAGTGGATCTGTGCACCCCATGGACCTCCACAGACTACTCCATAGCTGCAGTGGAATCTCAGCTTCAGCACCTGGAGTTCCTCCAGCTCCTCCTTCTGCACTGACCTGAGTGTCTACACACTTGTTCCTTTGACATAGTCTTGCTCTTTTGGCTACTGCTGCACAACAGTCTTTTCCCTTCTCTCAAATATGTTCTTTCAGAGGTGCTACCTCTGTCACTGATGGGCTTGGCCTTGGCCAGCAGCAGATCCATCCTGGAGCCATTTGGCTTTGGCTCTGACCAACATGGGGGAAGCTTCTGGCAGCTTCTCACAGAAACCACCCTTGTAGCCCCTTCCACTACTAAAACCTTGCCAGGCAAGCATGGAAAAAATGGTGGTGTTCCCAAAAGTCCAAGGTCAGCATTTACTGTGCTTTTTTTATGATATGGATTATATATCCTTATCCTCCACTCCTAACTGGAATGAGCTCAGAAAATATCATTCTTTGTAACAAAACAAAACAAAACAAAACAAAACAAAACAAAACAAAACAAAACAAAACAAAACAAAACAAAACAAAACACACAAAATTTAATTAGTTATTACTTGTCTTGGAACCTAGTAGGAGATTAAGGGCTTTTTGCTTTTTTCTATTTTATTTTCATTGTTTTGTCTAAAAGCCTGAAAATGCTGAGATAAAATCAAAACAATGAAAAAAAAAGTATGTTTGTAGATTTCATGTATGTTCTTCTAGGCATCTATATTATTTAGTTTTTGTGATAGGTATTTCTGTAATCTCTGTCAAAGAAGTGAATCAAAGGAAAAGTATACCAGCAGATCTCAGTAGTATGAAAGCATGAGGGTTTAATGGGATTTTATCACATTTTCTGATTCTCACATGTATAATTTTTGTGACCTGAACTGATCTTCAGTAATCTGCATTCAATTATCAGTTCTATCCACTAAGTTGCCACTAAGCAGACACCACAATATTTTGCAGAATTTGGAGTCTTCTCTGGGAGACAGAATACAGCTGGGTTCATAGTGCTATCAAGAACCAATATTCATCCGCAAGTGCTTGCAGTAAACAACTTGTGTCACTTGGAAATTCCTTTCATCTGCTAGTTCTGGGAGCCAGCAAAGCCTGTTCCAGCTAGGAAAACAAGATGTCCCCTCTGAAGATGGTCTGACTTTGTCAGACCTAGGGAAGAAAACATACTAAAAGAATGGAAAATCTTTTTATAGCAAGAAAGACAAGAAATTTCACAGCCCTTTATATCCCAACTAGCTTTAAGGTGCAGATTTAAAGGAACTTCCCTCCTAGCCTTAGGAAAAAACTGAGTTCAAATATATCCAAAGATTTATGTCAGTCCAAAGTGACATATTTCCATGTTAGCCAAGTCCAGAGTTACACAGGCAAAAAACCCAGACTGCCTATGCTGACAGGACCATGTGTAGAAACCTGAGTTCTGTTCTTGGGCTCCAAAGAGATCCAACTATAAGAATACAGAAGAATGAAATTCTGAAAACTTAATACAAAATTAATCTGTGGAACTTTCATAAATCTTCACCAAGTATGCTGAAATAACTGTTTTCCTCCGGCAAGGGTGGATTGATTAAAAGAGTGTCTAGGAGTGTGGCAAACAGGAGCAGGCAAACGGGTGCGGTATCGCTCTGAGGGCGTGGCACATCTCTAAGGGCATGGCATGGCTCTGAGGGTGTAGCACTGCAGTTTGCATAGGCAAGGCAAGCAGGCAGGGTTACAGGTTTTCTTGCTAATAAGGTTTGCTGTGTGTTGTTTGGGGTGTTTCTGTTGGTTGGTTGGTTTTGGACTTTCTGTTAGTAATGTTTTTTACAAGAACTGCAGTTAGTACAAGTGCATGTGACCAAATGGAATGCTCCAAAAAGGATATATCTCTACAGACCCATTCCTGCCCAGAGTGTTTGAGCTTATCAGTGGTTTCAGGGCGGGGCTGCAGAGGAAACCTGCCTGTGGTGTGAACAGGTGAAAAATCTCCTTTTGCTGGTGGCCGAGCTTAGGGAGAAAGTTGACAGACTGAGTATCAGGGAAAGTGAAAGGGAAATAGATTGGTGGAGCTCAGCCCTTCCATCCTTGAGGGAAGCCCACCAGGAGTCAGAGGACTCCTCTGCCTCCCACTGTCAGGCAATAGAAGGACACCTGGTAGATGAAGGGTAGTGGAAATGGGTCCTTACTTGGGGAGGTAATAATAAAAATTCCTCCCAACCCCCATCACCTGCCCAGGTGCCAGTTTGGAATAGGCATGAGGCCCTGGATGTAGAGAGTCAGCCAGATGACGGGAAAGAAAATTATCTGTCCAGTGAACCTCCTAGTTATGATTCATCTGTAAGATGGATCACCACCTCTAACATCAAAAAGAAAAGAAGGGTAGTCATGATGGGTGACTCCCTTCTGAGGGGAACAGAAGGCCCCATATGTCAACCAGACCCATCCTACAGAGAGGTCTGCTGCCTTCCTATGGCCTGGATAAAAGATATTACTAAGAGACTTCCTGGGCTGATTCAGCCCTCTGATTATTACCCACTGCTGCTACTCCAGGCTGGCAGTGATAAGATTGAAAAGAAGAGCATCAGGGCAATTAAAAGGGACCTTAGGGCACTGGGACAAGTGGTTGATAGGACAGGGGCACAGGTAGTCTTTTCCTCAGTCCCTTTGGTGGCTGAGAAAAACAGTGAAAGCAATAGGAGAGCTCACATTAATCAACAAGTAGCTCAAGGGTTGGTGTTATCAGCAGAATTTTGGGTTCTTTGATCATGGGGCAACTTTCACAGCACCTAGCCTGGTGGAACCAGATGGGCTCCATCTCTCTGTTAAGGGCAGAAAGATTTTAACTCATGAACTTATGGAACTCATTGAGAAGGCTTTAAACTAGGTTCAAAGTGGGATGGGGATGCACCTGGGCTGTCTGGAAGCAGGCCTTCGGGTGATAAGCCTGAGGTAGGGATGAAATCAGTAGCCCAGCTGAGGTGCATGTACACCAGTGCACACAGCATGGGTAACAAACAAGATGAGCTAGAGGCCATGGTGCAGCAGCAAAGCTGTGATGTAGTCACCATCATGAAAATGTAGTAGGATGACTCACATGGCTGAAGCACTGCACTGGATGGCTACAAGCTCTTCAGGAGAGACAGGAAAGGGAGAAGAGGTGGAGGGATGGCCCTTTATATTAGGGAGGCTGTTGATGCTATGGGTATTGAAGCTAATGAAGTTGAATGCCTATGGGTAAGAATTAAGGGGAAGGCCAACAAGGCTGAGATCCTACTGGGAGTCTGTTATCGTCCACCCAACCAGGAAGGAGAGGTGGACAACTTGTTCTGTAAGTAGCTAGATAATGTTTCTGGATCATCAGCCCTTGTTCTTGTAGGCGACTTCAATTTGCCAGACATCTGCTGGGAACTTAATTCAGTAGAAGAGAGGCAATCCAGAAAATTTCTAGAGTGTATGGAGGACAACTTTTTGCTGCAGCTGGTGAGTGAGCCCACCAGGGGAGGGACTACGTTAGATCTGTTGTTTGCAAATAGAGATGGGCTGGTGGGAGATGCGGTGGTTGGAGGCCACTTGGGGCCCACTGATCAAGAAATTACAGAGTTCTTGATATTTGGTGAAATCAGACTTCAATAAAACTTTTACAGTGGACTTCCAGAGGGCAGACTTTGGCCTATTTAGGAGACTTATTCAGAGGGTTCCTTGGGAAGCAGCCCTTAAAAACAAAGGAGTTCAGGAGAGGTGGACATGCTTCAAAACAGAGATCTTGAGGGCACAGGAACAGACTGTCCCTGTGTGCTGAAAGATGACTTGATGAGCAAATGTCCAGCCTGGATGGGCAAGGAGGTTTTGAAGGATCTTAGGAATAAAAAGAGGATGAATCCTCTTTGGAAGGAGGGTCAGGTCTCTCAGGAAGTATTTAAGGGGGTTGCAAGGGAATGTAGGAAAAAAATTAGGAAAGCCAAGCTCAGTTTGAACTTAATTTGGCAACTTTTGTGAAGGATAATAAGAAATGTTTTTACGAATATATTAATGGCAAAAGGAAGGGTTAGACCAGCCTTTGTTCTCTATTGGATGTGGAAGGGAACTTAGTAACTGCAGATGAGAAGGCAGAAGTGCTTAATGCCTTCTTTGCCTCAGTGGGAAGACAGATTGTCCTCAGGACAACTGTCCTCCTGGGCTGGTAGATGGTGTCAGGAGCAGAATGGTCCCCCTGTTATAAAGGAAGAGGCAGTCAGAGAACTGCTGACCCTCTTGAATGGTCATAAATCTATGGGCCCAGATGGGATTCACCCCAGGGTGATGAGGGAGCTGGCAGATGAGCTGGTGAAGCCACTCTCCATCATTTACCCACAGTCTTGGCTCACTGGTGAGGTTCCAGATGACTGGAAGCTGGCCAATGTGACACCCATTCACAAAAAGGGTGGGAAGGAGGATCCTGGTAATTATAGACCAGTCAGCCTGACCTCAGTGCCTGGCAAGATAATGGAGCAATTTATATTGGGTGTCATCACACAGCACCTACAGGATGGCCAGGGTCTCAGGCCCAGCCAGCAGGGGTTTAGGACAGGTAGGTCATGTTTGACCAACCTGATTTCCTTTGATGACCAGGTGACCCACCTGGTGGATGCAGGAAAGGCTGTGGATGTTGTTATTTGGACTTCAGCAAGGCTTTTGACACTGTCTCCCACAGCACACTCCTGGAAAAGCTGGCAGCCCGGGGCTTGGACAGGAGCACTCTTTGCTGGGTTAGGAACTGGTTGCATGGCCGGGCCCAGAGGGTGGTGGTGAATGGTGCTGCATCCAGCTGGCAGCCAGTCACCAGTGGTGTTCCTCAGGGGTCTATGCTGGGACCAACTCTATTCAATATTTTCACTGATGACATGGATGAGGCTATTGAATCTTTCATTAGTAAATTTGCAGACAACACTAAGCTGGGAGCATGTGTTGACCGCTTGGAAGATAGGATGGCTCTGCAGAGAGATCTGGAATGGTTGGATGGATGGGCAGAGTCCAATAAAATGTTGAGTCCTGCACTTTGGCCACAATAACCCCCTGCAATGCTCTAGGCTGGGGATGGTGTGGCTGGACAGTGCCCAGGAGGAAAGGGACCTGGGGGTACAGCTGACAGCAGCTGAACAGAAGCCAGCAGTGTGCCCTGGTGGCCAAGAAGGCCAAGGACACCTGGCCTGGATCAGGAATGGTGTGCCCAGCAGGAGCAGGGAGGTCATTCTTCCCCTGTCCTGGGCACTGGTGAGAGCACACCTTGAGTGCTGTGTCCAGTTCTGGCCCCTCAGTTTAGGGAGGACGTTGAGATGCTTGAACGTGTCCAGAGGAGGCAATGAGGCTGGTGAGGGGCTGGGAACACAAACCCTGTGAGGAATGACTGGGGGAGCTGGGGTTGTTTAGCTGGAGAAAAGGAGACTCAGAGGTGACCTTATCACTCTCTGCAACCTCCTGAAAGGTGGTTGTAATCAGGTGAGTGTTGGTCTCTTTCTGCAGGCAGCAACTGACAGAACGAGAGGGCACAGTCTTAAGCTGCACCAAGGGAAATATAGGCTGGACATTAGGGAAAAGTTTTTCACAGGAAGAGGGATAAAGTATTGGAATGGTCTGCCCGGAGAGGTGGTGGAGTCACCATCCAGAGTGCCACATCAAATTAAAAAGAGATTGGATGTGGCACTCAGTGCCATGGTTTAATTGAGATATTAGGGCGGGGACTTGATGATCTTGAAGACTTCTTTCAACCTAGTGATTCTGTGATTCTGTAATTTACAGCTATTTATACGCTTGGATCTATATTGCATTTCTGGACAGAGTTCCAAATGAGGGACAGTGTAAAAATTGCTCAAGAGTCTTATCCTTTCTGAGGCACAAGAGCTTCCTTTTGACATGTGTCCAGGGTTTGTCATGTGCTTGGGACTTCCAGGTCTAACTCTATCCTCAGAGACTGACAGGTTTTAGCTCTAATGTTCCATATATCATGCGAATTTTGTGAACCCTTAGAAAGATGAAAACAACAGGGAGCTGATAAACTTGTGCTTCCAGTGATCTTGGATTGCTGGAAAGGCACAACTCTGACTCTAACAAGTCATGTGCAGCAGTGACAATACTAGATTGTGAAATTGGTTTATTTAATGCATGTGGCAGGCAGATAATAATGTATTACTATGGACAAGCCCCCACCGTCTGTACAAAACTATTTGGTAGTTGGTGAAGAAGTTCTGTAATATGAGTTTAGACAAGAAAATGCAGAGGGGAGAGGAGAGGGCTACAATATGAAAGCCCAAGGATGTTTGAGAAGAGGATGGCACTATTGGCTTGAGAGAAATTTTGGGTGTTAAATATTTGTCTAGAAGAACAGTAGGAATATAAAAAGAGAAGCTATGTTGTTTCCTCCTGCACCAAAAAAGGATAATCTATTTGCAGATGAGCTACATTCTATGAAATGGATGACCACTCCTCTTAAGATAGAATCAAGCCTACAAGGCTTTACTGAGGCTTTACCTCCTGAGCAAAATGAATTGAAAGGAATAGATTAATAGTGACAGAGAAACTCTTTCTGATTGTAGCCAACAACAAGTAAGAAAAAATGAAGTGTTGCTTGGAGACAGTATCAGAGATACGACACAGACTGACTTGTCAGTCCTGGGCTGGCTTTGTATGTACTGTGAATGGAAAACTCTTGTAGATGAGAAGAAATGCTGTAGCCAAGTCTGTGTATTTAATACTCAATGGCCTTTGCAGATATGCGTAACCTGAGCTGGAAGCTGATGGCTGATGGCTTCCTACATGTTCTCCATGTTCTCCCTACCCTGTCTTTCCCATTTACACTTTTTTTTTTCTTTTTTTTTTTTTAAGGAGACAGCAGTTTTGAGCTAGAGAAAAATCTCCACCCTTGGAGGCACTTAGAAGGTGACAGCTTAGGTAAACAAAGTATATTTTTTCCTTCCAAACGAAAACTGTGAATTTCTTTTCCCCAAGATGACGTGTGAATTTCTTCCTTTCTTGGTTTTATGAACTAAGGCTGAATATTTTGAATTTCTTCTTACACTTTCAGCATCAACTGATTATTTTTTAGCAAACATGCTGATAATTTTTTTTTCTGACAAGTGAAGCTTTAATAAACTGCTATTTTTCAAAATATCCCAAGTCCCATTTATCATGGGATGATCTAATAAAGAAAAATATTCAACCAGTAATGAAAAGCTAAGTAATGTTTAAACTCTATTGTATGCAGAGAAGTACATTAAGGCAGATCTAGGAGACAGTTTAATGGATTTAGCTTTAACAATCAGACCTGGACTTAGTATAAATCAAATACCATTGCATTTCAGCAGAATGTACACCCACTCATTCATTAACACTGTTCAGTGCAGATTATAAATATGAGTGAAGACAACTCCAGCACTTGAAGAAGCTTTCCTCAGACACAGCAATAATTGAACAATAATGATGACAGTCTTATTTTTATGAATCACTATAACTTATTGATTTGCACCTGGCACTTGAAAGAGCTCTCTCAGCCAGTATGCAACAAAGAAGGGTTATAAGCTATTAAAAAGCTAAGGAAAGAAGGAGAGCACATAGAAGAGAAGAAGAAGAGAATAAAAGTAGTGGAAAGATGGTGGAAGCAACATCTAGTGTCAGATAATTGCAGACATAATCAAGATGTAATGAGAGGGTGCCTAATTTATCAACAAGGTGATAAAAGATAAACTGATTACCCTACCTCACATATGTGTTTCTGCATACACATGCTATTGAGGAAATTTATGATTTATCTTTATTTTGCTTTCCAAAACCAAAAAAGAGCCAACATATGTAAATATTTTATGAATTGCACATGCATAACAGTGCAAGTGCAAGAGGAATGGAGACTTTGCTGCTGACTGTGATATACAGCTTCAAAACAACTTAAAAAGTGTAAGGTTCTGGAAATACGATTACTATGAAAAAAAAAAAAGAGCAGAAATCTCCTGTCATCTTTTTGTAAAAGGTATTTGTTAGAGACCTTTTTCCCATCTTGGGTCTCAAAATTGGTAGAAAGTGGAATACTCTGTACAGATACAAATATAATACTGGCATATATATCTGTTTTGAAGTAGGAGGTATTTGTGTAAGTGTGTGCATTATTATTAGCTTTTCTTTTCTCTTCTTTTTAGAAGACATAAAAGGTCTCATTTCACAAACATAAAAGAAAACTGGAATTGTTTAACCACAGTGCTGGTCTCAGCCAGAGCAGAGTTAATTTCTTCTCAGCAGCTGCTAAAATGTTGCATTTTGGATTCAGAATGAGAATGGTGTTGATAACACACTGACATTTTGGGTTTTCCTAAGCTGTGTTTATCCTCAGTCAAGGACTTATTTTTCCTTGTCCCATTCTCTGCCACTGAGGATATACATAAAAGAAACTGGGAGGGAACACAGCTGGGACAGGTGGCCTAAATTCCCTAAAGGGATACTCCACACCATAGAACGTCAGGCCCAGTATGTAAACTGGAAGAGTTACCTGCACAGACTGGCTGATCTGGGTTTGGGACTGGCATCAGTTAGTGGATGGTGAACAATTGCATTGTGCATCACTTTTTTTGTTTCTTTTTGTTTATTATAATCATTATTATAATTTACTGTTACTATTGTATTTTACCTTATTTTCAATTATTAGACTGTTCTTATCTCAACATTCAACTTATACTTTGATTCTCCTCCCTATTCCACTGGTGTGTGTGGGGAGACAAGGGGTCTGAGCAAGTAGCTGTGTGGTGCTTATCTCCAGGTGGGCTTAAACCATGGCAACCATTTATTTTATTATAATAAGTTTGCACTTGTACTTATTGAGCCTCAAATATCTTGGATGCCACCAAATATTAGGTTCACTTGGAAATTGTGCTATTTTCCTGTTACAGTTTATAACAACAACAAACTTATGTATTTCATGCTAGGAATTTTTTATGGCAACATTTATTGGTGTAACAATTACTTTCTTTTCAGTACACTTCTTTTATAATATACTGAAATGAGTCTCATCAAGGCCAGATTCTGAATAAGGCTCAGCTGTGCAAAAGAAATTTTGATATTCAGAGGTTCACCATAAAGCTCCACAGTTATTGAAGTCTAGAGAATTTAATTAATAAGGATAATTAAATTATGGCCTTTTTTAGATTCATGTGTCCTGCTGGGAGCCCTGAAGTATATATATAAGCTTGTCATGTAATCCAATGAAACATAGATGTTTAGGAGTCTTTAGGATGAGTAAAAAAGTCAGAAGTATTATCATTGTATGTTTCTTAATGGTTTTATAGTCTATGTTCATAAAACACTATGCCGGCAAGTACAATTACAAAATGAACTCGAATATGAAGTACATCCATATTGATTAGGTTAGTTCAGTTTACAACACAGTGGTCATATATTACCATACAAAGTATTCATACTGTAAATATGCTGAAAAAGAATTATTGCCAAGATACTGCAGCTATGGACACCTTGGCAGTGGTTTTCAGGTTATGCCTCACTGAGATAACAAAGAGAAGTAATCCTTGGTAAGATTGCCTTTCCACAAAAGAAAAAGATCTTGTGAAGTTCTTTTAATAGGGTACTTGAGAAGCACTCTTTTGAGTCGGAAGATTTGAAGCAAGTTAACAGTGCAACATAATCCATAGATTTGCTATATGGGGAGATGCAAACAACCAAGGAGGTACACCAACTATATCTTATTTGCCCTTTTAGCAGCTCTAGGACTTTTTCTGGCTAAATCATGATGCAACAGTCCAGAACAGGAAGAAGAGGAACTTTAGTCTGTGTCAAGTACTGCTCTATCTTCTCTGAAATTGTCACAGAGGGATCTCCATGGTGAGCAGCAGAGGCACAGCAGCCCACTCTTGCTCTGCAGCAGCTGCTTATGGAGAGAAACTCCACTTGCACAGGTTCAAACACTTTAAATCCCAGCTAAAGCATCTACATTGTACGTTGTGTACAGTGCTAACACTGTAATTGTGGTTGTGTGATTGTGAACCACTACCTGCATGAGGAGAGTATCACGGTATTAAAAATGGCAATTTTATATCAAATTTATTTGCAAAATGAATGTGATTGGATGTGGAAGCTATGTTACAAAGTATGTTCACAGAATCAAAGCAAAGCCTGAGGGTTATGTGGATATAGAAGCAAAACAGCAACACTCAGGGTAAGTTCTGTGTCTGGGATGCCTTTCCTCATGCTGGAAACTGGAATAAACATAATAATTAACTATGGTGCCTTCTCCACATTTCCTACAAACTCTTCCAGGGCACAGATAGAAAGATACAATGCAGTAAACTTTCCATTTTCTGTGTCCAGTGTCAGGAACATAATTTGCCTTATTGATGACTTTTCTGGATAATAATTCATACAAAGATATTTGAAATTAAAAAAAAAAAGTATTAAGAAAAAGGTATCCGGTTAAGCAATCTCTACGAAATGTTTTTGACTGTGAGCAACAGATACGTGTTTAGAGTCTCTAAGAAATGTTTTTGACTGTGAGCAACAGATATGTGTTCAGAGTTCCACTGTATAAATATGGGTTTTAAAAGAGATGCAAAATAATATATTGGAACCATAATTATTATATTTGTTTTGTTTTAAGTGATTTCTAAATTTATTAGGAACTTCTGCTGAAAAGAAAGAGTACATATGTACATATGTGGTGAGTTGGCCTCAGCCATCAGCCAAACAGCACTCCAGACACTCCCTCACTCCCCTCTTCTGCCACGTACGAATGAAATACAAGGAAAGGGAGAAGACTCATGAATGAGTTTAACCTGTGGAGCAAAAGCTGCACACACAGGCAAGGCTGAACAAGGGATTCCCCTGGGCAAGCAAATGTCCAGTCACTCCCCCAGGAAGCAGGGCCTCAGCACACCTAACACTGGCTTGGCAACACAGATGTCATGAGCCCAACAGTTCCTGTGCCATCAGTGTCCCTTCCCAGGCACTTGCCCACCCAGATCCTGCTCATTTGGGAGGCACGGGGAGGATGAGAAACAGAGAAAGCCTCGGCACTGCACAAGCACCATTTGCCAGTAGCTGAAGCTCTCAGGGTTGTGTTATCAGGATTGTTTTCAGCACAAATCAGAAAAGCAGCACTTTCTGCGCTGCTCTGAAGGAAATGAACTGCATCTCAGCCAGAAGCAGCGCGATGAGAAATGGAAATGAAAATGGAATTGGGATTTTTCATTCCTCGAGCTGCAAGGAGCAGTCATATTCTAGGAGAGCTTCACTAGCCCCAGATAAAAGTGGAAATTTTGGGTAGTATTACACCTGACACTGGCATCCAGAAGTGGCATATCCTTTCAGGTTTTTATTGTGGGTTTGTTTTTTTTTTTTTTGAGTGATTGACTTCTTTTGTGTGTATTTGTATACCAGCTACTTTGGAGTTAGGAATAAGAAGCAGATGTTTACAAATGCACTGAACTGTCATTATCATGTGCTAACAATGTCATGTGAGGAGGCTAACACATCTAATGCTTCAGTTCACAAACACACAAACAGTGTGTTGCATGGTGCTATTGCAACAGCATTTCTCAATTGCTTCGGTCAACAGCCTCCAAAGTTGCAAACACAAAAAGCCAAGAGGTGTATTCTATCTGCAGACCATGGTAGGTGGGAGAAAGCTGCTGATCAGAGTTCTGTCATAGTTTCAGCGTTAGACATTAAGGCTATAGAGTGTTTTATTGTACATATTTATGTACTATTATTTATTGGACTTACTTATTGACAGTTGACAATTAAAGATTATGATAATCTGATAATTAATTAGTCACTGTTTGGTGGCAGGGAGACTGTTCCCATTGTGGGTAAAAATCTCTAGTTATTTTTGAACCTGACAGAGCAGTCACCAACTAATCACTAGGAAAAATGAAAAAGATATATATCTCTGAGAACAACTCTCTCTGTATGAAACATGATGTGCTAAACCTCTCCTACAGACCAGACCACTTCCGTGCTAAATAAAGATCAGGATATCATGATTATTTCAAATTTATAAACTGACAGAAAAAGTTACTGAGTTGGTTTTGGTTACACTGTTCTCAGCCAGATATGTTTGTGTTCCCATGCTTTAAAGGATTTTTATTACATGATCCTGAGGAACATAGCCATGACTATTTTTTTCTCTCAAAATAAAAAGGAATATTATAGTCTAGAGGAAGTCTGAAAATTGTCAAAATCAAAGAGGTCAGTGGAAAATTATGCTTTTTCTGTTGGATAGGCATGATGAATGAGAAGTGACTCAAAAATGTGAATGACAATTCATTAAGCCTATGGAAGAAAATACCTAGAAGAACTGAAAAAAAAAAAGTGCTAACAGGATCTTCTGCTTCTGGAACTCTTCACTCAGTGCTCATCAGACTTCCCTCTGAAAATCACAGGCTTCTTGTGAATGAGTAGAATGAATAGACATAAGAAAGTAGTTTAATTCTCATTTTCTTTCATTGTAAGTTTAGGCTAGCCATTAGCCTGAGGTTGCCACTTACTAGGGAACAGGGGATTCTCCCTTAAGATATTTCTGTAAGACGACACATATAGAGCCCCAACAGAAAAAAACATTCAGGTCTTTGGGATATTTGTGTCTGGATTTTGGTTCATACTTGTTGCTGTTAGAAGTTCCTGTACTATTCTATCTTCAGTATTACCCTGAAAATATTTTACTCCAGGTATTTCTGTGCAAATGGACACTAATGTTAGTTTGCTTCCTTACATGCTAAACGTCTAAAAACCACTAACTGGCAAAGAAAAATTCCACTCATTTCAGAAAAGTACAAGGTTTCTGTTGCCAAATGTGGTTTTTAAAATATGCAGAAAGTGGCTTATTGCTTGCTCAATGACATTTTTATATTTTATGGGAGATAAAATTTTGAAAGTTTTCTTATTTTGAGGTTTGCAGAAAAGACTATGGCACAGAAAAAAGCAAAATAAACCTGTGCCATCTTACTATTGTAATAGATGTGATTATAAATTCGTGCAATTAAAACATAGAAGGAAGTTATAGCAGATGATAGAATGTATATTTTCTATAACCCTGTGAGTATAAAAAGTAACCTTGATTCCCGGACTGGGATGGGCGTTCACCAAATACCAGGACGTGCTTTGTATACAAACTAACATCTCGATTTACACCAGAAAGGAGGGTGGCTTGCCAGGATGTACCTCCTTGAGCTAATCAGATCTTGGGCACCCGGACCATCAACCCACCATCAACCCACCATCAACCCATCGACACCCATTTCGAGGGTGGACCCTGAATTTGACGACATCATCATCCCAAAAGAAGATTCCCGGAAAATCCTTTCAGACGCAGCCCAGCACCGGGAAATCTGTTCAAGGTTCATCATCAAGTGAAAGACTGGGTTTGAATTTGAAAAACACAATACCTCTGCTGCCGGGAGGCACAAAATACAGTATAAGAACTCGGACTCAAACCCCAGCAAATCGTGGAACAGTGCGAGATAGCAACCCTGCTGTCGGTCGGCTGTTTCACCCAACATTCGAATGTTGTTCCCTGTGGCTGTCCCAGATAGATTTAAAATGAAAAAATAAAATTTATTCTTTATATCTGATTGGCTAGTTGATCATTTATAACACTATCATTGCTTCTGGGTGGGAGTTGTAGTGAGGAACCTGTTAATGCTAGAATGTATCCCAACTGAGCTGATTTTCCTATGGGTTTTTGGGAATAAGACCAGCAACTGTTTCCATACAGGAGCTATATTAAAAAAAAAGGATACCATTTGATCACTGCTGGCCTGGGGCAAAAGATGTAGAAATTCTCTCTTACAACCAATTCTCTCTAAGTAACACACCTCCCTGATACTTACAGGGTAATTGCATCAAAGGTTGCTTTTTTAACACTTTAGTGTCCATTTAAACTTCTTTTTTATTACTGATGGGATGAAGATATAATGTTTCATTTACTCTGGGTGGTGCTAACACCCTTCCCACGGGTAGGTTCTGTTTGCAGAACTTATAAAAAAAAGGTTTTTGTAAAATAACACGCTCCCTGTAGTAAGGCTGTTTTCCCTTTGCTAGCAAAGTTGGTGGGCCAAAGCTGCATATTCCAGTTATTTTGTGCTATGCTGGTAATGTAAAGCTGCAGAAGCTTCTGTTTACTTAGGTATTTAGACTGTAGAGAGGCTTCTTTGTGTGATGACAGAAGTATGAAGCAGAGAGACCACATCCAGACTAAATATGACTTCCAAAGTGTACATTATTTCCAGTAACTGCTTTCCATATATACTGATCAAACATGCTTGGTAGGCTGAGTGTTTTCATTTGAATAGTATAAAACCTTGTATCTCTCAGACACCTAGTATTTTTGTGGCAAATAATACAGGGAGTGAACACATTTCCTTGGTATTTTGGGGTGAAGAGCAAGTAGAATGGAAATTTTCTGTAGTTCAAATAAAAAGAAGATAACAAACGGTGGGTTTTTTAGCCCTACCACTCTTTCCTTATCTTGGAGTACAGCTCACTGAGATGCAGAGCAGGGAGTACTCTGTAGGAGCTCTTTGAAAATCCTGTCAGCACAATTGCATGTGGGCTTCATGTTTAGGATAAAGGCCCATGAAAAAAGGTGCAGAAAAAAGTTTAATATTAAGAAATTTTTCAGCTAGGTTTACCAGGCTGTGCCAGATGTGCCATAAGCAGAGGTATCTTCTGCAGCAGAATCTAACTGCTAAATTTAGCAGGGTATTTTTGTTTGCAAACTCACCTTCTCTGCTCCCTAACTAAATTTTTGGGCACATCTCGAACTGCAGAACCTCAAAGTGGGAGGACATGCTTTTATTTTTCTTCACTTTTGATGTCATTTTGCAGGGAGAATTGGAAGCTTTTTCCTTTGCCCCTTTTATCAGGAGACTGCTGACAGGAAGCTGTGCCCCCACCAGCATTCCTGCCTGTGCTCCATCAGCTGAACCTGTCTGCCTCTGCTTTTTTCTTTACGTGTGTGTGTGCACGCGTGTGTTCCAGCGTGTGTTCCTTCCTGCCTACACCCAGCTCCCCTGTCAGAGGATACTGTCCTTGAACTTGATCAAAACCCTCACAAGCTGTGCCATGAGTTGAGTCACTTACCTCTGCCTCTGGAGGAGTTTATCTCCCTTGACAAGGTTTTGTCTGGTTTTAGTGGCACGGCTGGTGACAGGCCATGCACGCAACAGCATGTGACCCTGGCTTCTTGCATCCGTGCGGGCAGTCGTCAGAGCTGTCACACAGTCAGAACAAGTTAATTCAGCGTGTGGAGAGAGAGGTGCGGTCTGTAATAATATCAGGCCTCTGGAGAGGGTGCTGTCAGGCAGTGTGTACTGCCGGCTGCCCCAGTTCCTCTCTCCTGCCTACGAGGATGTGAGCTGACAGGCGGCAGGTTTATCTGCCTGGGGCAGGCTGGGGAGCACGCATGTTAATTTTCTGTCTGTGCAACAGAGCTGGTAATATTGCTTGCTGTGGTGCTTGAGAAACCACTTCGTGCCTCTCACCTTGGACTGTGGTTGCAAGCAACGAGATGCACTTGCTGGGGTATCCAGAAGACAGTAGCAGGTCGGGGCTCCCTTCTGCTGCAGCTCTTGGGCGGCTCCTCCTCTGAGTTTCTTACTGTGCTCTTCTTGATTTGCCTGGATTACTCTGTATATTTCTTTCCCTCTTTAACATAAGGTTGTTTCTTGTGGTGGCTAGATGCCTTTTGAAATTACAGGGCTATTGATTCAGTTCACTTGTGTTTGTGTGTATCCTGCATACGTATACACACATTATACATATGTACACACATGGAGTTTCTTGAAGGATTTTCAGCTCTGAATGAGGCAGAGTAAGGCAGAATCTCTGCCTATAAGATGTATGTAATACTGTAATTAAAATTATACCAATACTACTAATAATCTGTGTCAGTCAAAAGAAATTTCTCTTCATTGACAGGCACGAGAGACTTTAGATCTGGCTGGTCAAGGATGCTGTGTCTATAAACATCCAGGTGTGATTAAACAGCAAGACTTGGCAGCACATAATTTAGCAACAAGATTCAGAATGTGAAAATGGTGGGATAAACATATAGAAGGAAGAAAAATCCCCATGTTTTTATTTGCTCCTACGCTTTTGACTAAAATACACTTTATCCAGGAATTCATCAAGGAAAATACGACTGTTGCAAAGAAAGTAGTAAAAATGCTACCAGGCTAACAGGGTTTTGTCTGGTGGGAGTGGGAAGTCTGCTGGAGATACTGTACATGTAGACACATAGAAGTGGGCAGACTTATCACTGTTAGCTGGATGTGAGTTGGGGAAAATTCTTGCTTGCAGCTCTACTGGCTTTGCTTCTTCTGCCCTGCATAATCTAAACCAGAAAAACTCTCTAATGAGATAAATAGTGTATTGTCTACATAGCCAAATAGTATCTCTTTTGTCACAAGATGTTTTGTAGTTGATTGACTGAACTCATGAAAAAATGTCACTTTCTCTTCACTCTTTAGTTTCGGCCTGGGTAAGTCTGTGGGAAGGGAAAAGTGGTAATAAAATCCAAGGTGGAAATGACTAAAGCCTATTGGTCTTTCTTTCTGAGTGGTAAAATCTGAGAGTGGACAAAGAATTTCCTTTTAATCTCTCGACTATAATAATTGAATATGGATTAATTGGATTTGAGATCCATGTGTCTGAAGCTGATTCTAGAATTATATATTTAGAAATGAAGACAAAATGTAGTGTTTTAGGAAATGCAGGTTTAAGAGTTGACTCATTACAGCTGAATTCTACTGTGGGCTCAGAACAAAGGGAAGAAAATATCTTTTCATACCATGTTAACTAAAACTGTGAACTCCGTGCTGTAAAGATGACATTGGAAACTAAAGTTAATATGAATGAGAAAAAAGGGTAGGACACTGATAACTAATAAGAATATTCAGAATTGCAACACTTGCACAATCATAGTGCATACTTCAGAAGAATTATTAATCTGAAAACTTTGCAGTTGTCATATTAGACAACTAAAGAATAGGACATACATTACTTCTAGTGCTGCTAAGAGTCAGGAGCAGGATAACACATTACTTGGACTGCGTGTTCTGACCCAGCTGGACAACACATGCTTCAGATGGATCAGGATTCCATCTCAGGGTGGGAGTGCTACAACTGGGCTGTGAGGTCTGGCTTATTTCCTGAAAGTAACTCTTAAATTCTTGTCTTTCAGGAGCTTGCCACTGACCTGACTTCCAGATCTTTTGATCCTTACCCTTGAAGTCACATTTTAAGGAAAACATCCAGAATGAATCCAAGGCCTTTCCTTTCCAGGTGATTTTGGAGTTTTCATCACCCCGTATGTCTGTATATGTATATAGGAAGGGTTTATCCTTGGAGGTCTCCAACACTGAATTTCAGTTGTCAACTAATTAGGCAAGCATGAGACCATGCGTTTCTTAAACAACACCACCAGCTGCCCAATATAGACAAACATCACTGAGGGTTACAGCACTAAAATTCTTTTTTGCCCAGTAGCTAGGGACAAAGTATAATTCCAGATTTTTAGAGGAGGAGAACATGGGGCAAGAAAGCTGTGTATTGGTGCCAGGAGAGAGACAAAGAGAATCCTCAGACAGACACTTGCCTCTGGAATTGCTAGCATAAGAGACTTTTGAGATTATATAATAATTTTGTGGTAGGTTATGCAGCACAGTGTGTTCTTAACCATTTTTTGTGTCTTTAGGAAACAGAATATTGAAATAGAGAATATATTTATACTATTAAAAAATAACAATTTGACAATGCCTATTTATTAAGGGGTTTGAAATCCCTTGAAGTATCCTAGCTTTTATGTAGTCGCTTATGTAGTGAGACATAAAAAATCATGTTATCTGCAACAAAAATGTAAGATGTACTGGACTACTCTATGTACTGGGTCATCTTACGTTGATGCTTAAATGATGCACATTATAAGATCCTTTGATACGTGGTTGGTCTCTTGAATGAAGGCTAGAAAGTAAAAATGAGCTCGTTGTGTGCTGCTTTTCTCTTGAGTACGATGAGCTTGGAAGAATAGGAATATAATGAAGTACTGATTTGCCCTGGTAGTGCTTTATTTTTTTGGGTAAATTATTACAATTGTATTAAGTCAGTTTTCCTTGAATTGCCAATCCTTTCAACAAGGACTGGAGCAGAGATTGCTTGCATTTATGGTAGGAACTTCATTCTTACAGGTTTTTGCTCCCTGACTGTAAAGTACTTTACATCAAGCAAACCTGAACCACATTTTAAGAGACAAGACACAGTAGAGAGATAGATACTGTGTCTTGTCTCTTAAAATGTGGTTCAGGTTTGCTTGGTGTAAAGTCAGTACACTTATTTTTCACCTCTCCCACTCTTTGAGGGCATATTCACCTGCATCAGGGATGAGCTGATCAGCTGTGGACAGATGGCAGGTCTGCCTTAGCCTCCTGAGCAGCTGCCTCTGCTGACAAAGATGCCCTGTGTCTCCTCAGCTGAAAGAACAGGAGAGGGGTTGAGAATCGTTGAATATTTCATCTGACATGAAGGGAAGAAGTGATTTTACAACTTACTTCTGGTGATTAAATTAAATTAATTCCCTTCATGTGTATTTTATTCCTTGCTTGACTATTTCTTGTTTTGGAGAGGAGTGGCAGCATAGGCTGTATTATCTCCCTCTTTGGCTCTGGCACACATGCACCATCCCCTTCACCCATCTCCTGAGAAGTGTTTAGAACCTTCGGTTCAGGTCTTTCTTTCTGAGAAGGGGGAGGTAATATAATTTTGACTAATCTGATGGTATGTTCTGGCTCCTAGAGGCCTAATCAAAGTTGGGTGAAAAGTCAGAGTAGTGTGTTTTATTATCTGTGTTGATTTTTTCCCCCCTGTTGTAGTCCCCAAAGAATGCAGGAAGCATTACAAAGGTGTGGCCGAGATCTGAATAAAAATGCTCTGACACTTGCTCACTACTGTCTTGTCAGTGTAGATAAAGTTTCAGCTCATCAAAATACCCCTGCAGGCAAGAACAAGACAGCTTTTCTCTCCAGTCTGCTGCTGGAAAGGCTTTAACAGAGTGGAAGCCAGTAAATTAACACTGGCTATTACCAGGTTGAGAGGTTTCGTTTCACACTTAATTTTGTAGTCATGCGGTTTGGTCTTTGGATAGGAGGATGGTGGTAAAATCTTCCACATGACTTGTTACTGGGCTACCATGTGCAGAATGAATCTACAGAGGAATAGAAAATTTGGTTTAGCTGCACTGTTCACTGCCCTCATTCCTGATCATGATTTTATGGATGTGGAAATTCACATTTTATCAGACCAGTCAGGTGTTAGAAATGACCCTAGAACAATAAATCAGCTGGTGTCAATTGCTTAATACTCTTCTCTTTAGGCCCAAGCTGGGGACAGTTAAGGCTGCTCAGAATAAGAAATATGGCAGTGTCCTTCACAGAAATGTTTCCACTGTGATTCAGGGCCCCTTGAATATTTTTGTGTCTGTCCCCTGTGCAAGAAGAATACATGTTACATCAGGTTACACTGAGTAAAAGAGGACATGCAGAGGATGGGGACAGTCAGAGGATGCATATTGGTTTAGGTTATCACCCCTCTTCACGCTCTGGCTGTAGAAGGAAATGGCTCCATTCTTACTTTAGGAGAGAATAGAAGCAAAGAAATGAAAATCAGGATTGCTATTTCCTTCCCTTAGATATAATATACAATCATCTTCCACTTATCTGGTGTAAGATCATCATATTGTATGAGATGTGGATGGTTCTGGTGGCTTGGTGAGGAATTAGGTACAGTGAGGAGAATATTAAAATTTCCTTAGGAGGCAAAGTCATGTAAAGTCCTGAAGAGGAGGTCTGGGACTCTTAAGTGCTGAAGTGCTGAGTCTGAAGGAAAAACAAGAGAAAGGGAAAGTAATGGCTGTCTGGAGAGAGTAACAGGAGAAAGGTGTTTGATTTGAGCCAAGATGTTAGTCTTCCCCTCCAATATCATTCCCATTCATTCCCATGAAAATGAGAGAGAAGAACTTTTCTTGTCCTACAATATTTAGTGATATGTTTTACATTGAAACCTGGTTTCTTTCTGGATAGCTAAAGGTTTGTCTTTGGGAAAAGCACTAATGGGAGAAACTCCAGGCAGAATCAGGTACTTTTGTTACACATATTGTTATGCATATTTGAAAAGAACATAAACATTCTGTTTCCCTCAGCAGAGCAGGAGCTGCACAGCAAGAGCTCATGGCTCTTTGCTTAACTGCTTTCTCACCTTCCTAGCCATTGTTCAGTCCAAAACCCTGATCTCTGTCAATTTTTCCAAGGTCACATTGCTATTGCTACTGTGGCTGTGGCTAGTGTTTTTGCTTTTTTGCTCCCTTTGCTCCCTGTTCCTCTGGTCTTTTGGCATAATTTTTTTTACAGACACACTAAACCTTTGAACATAATCTAGTGATCCACCTTCTCCCATGGCATGATCTAGAAGGAAAAACTTGATTGAGTACAGAAATTCATCAAAATCTCTTCCATTCTGTTCAAAAAACCAAGATTTTTGTGGTCCAGATTAATTTCTCAGTTCTCTTTCAGGTGTTATAGTGCAGCCCCAGTAAAAATACTTGTTCTGGCTGTTCTGATTCACCCACTTCTGAAGGCCAGGAAGGGGTGAGGTGGCAGAAGTTCATGAAGTCCACAGAGAGCTTTGAGAAGTCAGGTTGGAAATTGCTGCAGAATGAGAAAGCTGCTACATAGATGAGATGAGGTTCTGGTAGCATGAGCACAAGGACCACAAGAAAAACAGAGGCCCCTTCTGCACTAAAAAAATTACCTCAGGAGAGCACAGTGAGCATGACCTTGAAATGAGCATATGACTCCATGAAAATTGTGCTGTAAAGAGTAATCATATACTGGCCACTTTATTGTAAGAAATAACACCAGAAGGGCTGTAGAAGAATTTGTAAAATGATGTTCTGATGAGCCTTGTCTCTTATAAAAGATGCAAGTTTGAGGGAGTAGTTACAGTGAGTAAATTAAAGAAGATTTTCCAATATTGAACAAATATGTCATGTACCCTTTTCTCCTAGAAGTTTGGCTGATGAATCAGGTTTATGCTGGTATTTTCTTTCTTCCTTATAAATACATCAGACTGATTTCCTGCCTATGTATATAATCAATTTCTCTCTCTCATTCTTTTTTTTCTTCTTCTTGGATTAAAGAAAGAAAAGATATTGGTCTGATTGTTTCTATAAAAAGTACAATAAAGCTGATTATATATTTTTTCATTTTTCTGTATTTTCTGCCTCTGAATTGTGTTACTTTGCAAAAGAATAAATAAAGGAAGTGGAGGTTGAAAATTTGGTCTGGAATCCTCTTGGTGGTTTTGGTATTTGTCAGAGTAGTCCTTGCATTTTATGCAGGCTGTATTGGTTGTTATACTAGAGAACTGGAAGAAAATGTTCACTTTAATTCTTTTCCTGTTTAATCCTAGACAAGATCAGGAGTGGCATCTTTTACAATTTACAAAAGCTCTGTCTCTCTGTGTGTATTTATGGATTTATTGGGCAGTCAGCAAAGGGATCACTGTAGAACGAGCAGAGATCTAGTCATGTTCCTTTTTTTTCTGCTTGCTTTTTCTGCCTGTGATGTTGAATGTAGAATAACAAAGAGAAGTGTTTCTCCAGCTCTGGAAAGCCAGGGAACTTCCTTTATATGGAAGGAATTTCCAGAATCACACTGTCTGATATTGCACTGAATTTATGTTAATACTGTATTTTAAAGCTAGGCCTGACAGTTGCTGGTGCCTAGCATTTCTGGGGAATGATAAAAATGTTATACTGGTGCAAAATTACATGTGTCAAGATGTTGTGGTATCCCTAAATCAAATCTTGACCTGCATTATGATAGTATGTAATTTTCATGTACTCTACACCTGTAATGCATTTCAAACTTTTCTTAAACTTTTCTGACATCTTTGAAAACAAGATAGAAATAATGTAAGCTTCTTGAAAAGTACAAACACACAGAGCTCAATTTTACTCGGGTCAAGGAGGTAAATTAATATGAAGGGAAAATGTTGCATGAAACTTTATCTTTCACCAAATTCTGCTTGAGTTCTCCACCTGGCCACTTCAAGGCAATATTAACTAACGCTTCCCCTTATTTCTGTATTATATGGAGGTAATTGCTTTCTCCTGTTAAGCCATGGTCAGGATTTTGAACTCACCGCATTTTCTAAAAGAAGCAATATAATGATGTGCCTTTCAGTCCTTCAACCTTCAAGTCATCAAGTATTTAGTTCATTAGTGGTGTGATTCCCATCTCACTGTAAGGAATGGTTATTGATGTATTAAAGTGGTAGGGGTTAACTTTTCATCACAGAAGCCTGTGGAAACGAAATGACTTTCACTCATATTTTTTGTAATCTTTGTTGGTCCTATTAGAAAGACATAGAAAAACTTTGTCATATACATTTAATATACATTGGCTTGGAGCAGGAATTTCAAGAAGTCATATGAGAAAATTACAGGGGATTTGTAAGCATTTGAGACCAGCGATAGACAGATGAAAGGTTTAGGTCACATTTATCTTCAAGATTATTCTCTTAACAAATATAGTCACTGATTTAAAATATGAAGAAACTGGTACCAAAAGCTTAACACAATATTGCTGGTGCCAAATTAGCAGTGCCAAAGAAAAACTATAATAATTTTCCTCTATGTTCTGGCCAAAGTCCAAATGTAGTCTCTATGAGGTTTGTTGTATTTTGTGATGAAAGCATATTTTTGGCTCATATTCAGCCTAGTCTCCGCTGCAATTCTCTGGTACTACCCAAGAGATCAGATTTCAATTATATTTAGGTGTTGTAAGTATATTTTGGACTACTGTTGTCATTAGGGTAAAGTTAATAAACCCCCACTAGACTTAGGTGAGGGAGGATGGGTTTTTTGCTATCCCTTTGTCAGAAACTTTCTTGTTGTATTTGCTTTATTGTATGTGAGTTAATTCACCATCTGTATTGCAGAAATACTAAGTATTATAAGTAAAGGTGTCTTTATAATCCCTTACAGAGATGATGCATTGGTAGTGTTTTAAAAAACAAATGTAATGGAAGGCAGTGATGACATTAGGAAATTTCCCTTAAGCCACAGACAAAACACATTTGAGTTTATGGCAGGGCTACACATGCTGACCACTTGATTATTAAGTCTTCCAATTAATAAATGGGCTGTTCAATTTATATTCATGTGCATTGCAGCATCTGTGCTGATATTTTCCATGAGGAGGACCAGCCCTCATATTGTCTGGTTTTGCTTTTGGGTTTTGTGAAGTTGTTTTTTTTTTTTTTAATTTATTTGGGAACTATTCTTTTACAGGATCTCAACTTTCAGCTTTTGCTGGTTGCTCATAGCCATCCTAATCTACTTGTTCTCAGGCAGAGGTACAAATAACTCTTATCTTTCCTCTTTGGTCCTTTGATTTGTCCCAAAGGTTTAAAGGGAATTACTAAACTGATAAGATTTGTCCCTGGACAACTTTTCTACTTTATAGAGGTTTCCTGCTTCTGCAGAATTTAATACTATATATTAAGTGCTTGAAAATAGAGAAGCATCTATGATGATGTAACAACCTATCTGGTGCCGGTCTCCGTAATATCTTGAATGACCAGTAAATTTAAATAAGGCCTCAATGAGGTCAAGGAAAAACCCGAAGATAATCATAATTCCCTTAGGACAAATCTCTAATACTACATAAAGGAGTCATGCAAAGGATAGAGAATTTTTCCCCCCATCCTTTTTAATCCAGAGATCTCTTGTCTCAAGCAGCTTAAAAAAAACCCAACTTGAAAACTATATTAATAATTAAGACCTAATCCTGAAAAAGACCCTTGGTGAATAAAACCCCTTTTTCTGTCAGTAGTTCACTATTTGAAATATGTTTCTGGCTGAAAACAGCAACAGCACAAAAACCTCACTAAGAATTGGAAGCTGCTGCAGGAGTGAAACTCCCTTTCTGGCTAACAGGGCTATGTTTTCCTATGCAAATGCAGCAAAGCCCAGAAATTAGCAATGACTGCTAAATTAACACACTTGAAGAGCTTGGCTGGTCCTAATAGGCAGTCAAATGGTCTTGTTACATTGTAATGGTGCCAAGCTAATTGAAGTGATTACTGTTGCTCATGAGCAGCCCTTTTGAAGTAGAAGTCTTTTAAATTATCCATAGACGTTAAATGTCAGACACTATTGTGTAATTATACTTTGTAAACGCTGAATGTCATAAGGCATCACAGGTAATTGAGGTTTACAGAGAAGAGCTTTATCTAAACCTAATTGGGCATCAACTCTTTGTCACTATTTCTAAACCTAATTGGGCATCAAATTTTTGTGCCGGGGACACTCCAACACCTCGTTGCAGCTTTCCCTCCATCATTATCTGTAAGGAAATACATATCACAGCAAATCTGACCTTCCAAACCCAGGACCTCTTTCACTCCAACCTGTACAGCCTGTCCAAGAAATGGAAATTTTTACAGGGAACCAGGCCTCTACATTTCCCAGGTAAGGGGCATCAGTAGGTAACAGTAATTTTCCAGTTCATCTGTATCCTGGTTTCAGTTGTCACACTACCAAGCCACTACAGTAGTCAATGGAAGCCTTGAAATGCATGAAGAGCAGAACTTGGTTTAGTAATATGTGTATTTATTCCAATTTTTTTCATTTACATGTACTTTTATGGAATTATTTCCTATTATTTATCTTCCTAGGAGAAGATATGATTTATTGCATAGAAATCTGTTTTACAGCTGAACCTTTGCCTTTTACTCCTATAATTTCACTTGGACACAGCTATTCTATCCTAAGCCTTCTGAGGATTTCTTCCAGATAGATAGACAGCTGCCTACAGAAGTTTTCTGCTAGGATCATTTATGTAATGTCATTGATTGCATAAGTGTGTCTGAATTTTATATCTAGCACCTTGATATCCTTTTTAATTCCCCTTCTCCACCACTCCCACCCCCTCCCCCAAATCCAAGAATGAATCCAAGTTATGCAATCTTTGCCCTCAGTCCTTCATACATATCTCCAAAAGAATGTTTTTTTACAGACTTAAGACCTCTAACTTTATTCACAGTCTTATCCAAAGTTTGCTGAGATCTTCAAGTTCTTTGCCCCGAATTTGGTTTCCAAACCTATTAAAGCAACCAGTTATAGTCAATGGTTCACTTGTCAGAAGATGCAGAAGTCCAAAAACTCCTTAAAACTGCCACTTTTACATAATTTTGTTTCACAGTCTGCTTTGCATGTTTTCATGCGATGCTAGTGGGTAGTGAATGTTGAAAGCACTCATTACAAATAATGATCTTACATCTGCTTTTTATTAGTTAATTTTAATAGTGTGTTGTGACTGGGGAGGCAATTCATGCACTTGTGGGATGAAACTCACTGTGTTAATGTGTATTTCAGAGTAAAGGTGCAGAGGCAAAAAAAATTGATCTCAGAATCTCAATCCACTTGCAAAGGAAGAGTTCTCACTGGTTACACTAAATATTTTCACTTTGTTTTGGCACATTATTATATATTCAGAAACCTCTGAATTTTTATCAGACAAAGGATGAAATAGAAAATATTCACCCACTTGGAAAAAAGGTATAAAGGTATGTATCCTGTAACTTTTTTTTCTTTGATGGATCAGATCCTTTTTTACTCTGTGGTGTTCTTGAGGTGATATAATTATATAAATATTTTCCTTTAGCTTGTCTGTACAATTGCATTTTAGAAACATAAAAGAATACAAATTTCACTTCTGGACAAATCCACTGAATTAAATTGCCTCATAGAATCTAGCAAAAATGGAAAATAGTAAAAGGAAACACTGTGAAATGTATCAAGTTCATATCCAGTTATATTTGAGATCTATCACTTTGATGCTTGATTTAGTCCTACCATCTATGTGTTTGATAGCCTCAGACTTCGTCTTTCTCATATAAAATCATGTACATGTCCTTTCCCGGGATGTCCTGAAGACTGTTGTCAAAAAGGCGTTTCATTCTCACTTGTCTGCAGCAGTCCTGACATGACTGCTAAAATATCAGAAAATGAAATTAAACCTGATGGCTGTGCTATCCCCAAAGGGCAGAGAACTTGATTTCACTCAAGGCAGAACACACTAATCCACATCATTAGCATCTTGCCAAGGCTGTCTAAGTCAGTGCTTGTCTCTGTCAAGAGTGGGAAGAGGGAGAGATATACATGGAGGTGGTGGGTAGCACGAGTTTGATCAAAAGGAAATTGGTGCTAATCAAAGAATTATCCATAAGCTACCTTTTGCCAAGACCAAAAAGAAATTATAGAATAGAAGGAATAATATTAAAAAAGAATTAAAAATATTTATTTTTTCTGATTGGAGAATTTAACTTCCTTTCAAGATTTTAAATTTAAACAAAGTTGGTAGTTGTACAATTGTGTACTTCTAGGTGTGACAAATGCTGAAGATATTGGAGATTTTATTGCACACTTTTTAACAAATTAACATTGTTTATTGTGAGAAAACAATTACACACAAAAAAGATATTCTAGTAAAAAAAATTAGGGACACACAAGTATTTCCCAAAATAAAGCTGATAGCTTGAAATGTTAATTTTCAACAGAAAGCCCTCCACCCCCAAAAGTTGCAATAACAACAGGGTTGTCATTTGATATATATCCAATATACCCAACACCTTCTGCTGTTAATCTGAAAAGGTCTGGCCCTTTCCAGCAATGCTGCATCTACACAGAATAGATGTGGAACACTGAGTTTTTTGCAAAGGGCACCACTGTTTTTAGCTACACATGTTAATCTGTCAACAGAATTGAGACAGATGACTCATACCATGACCTTGACAAATTTTCTTTTCTTTCTAATGTTTTGACAATATCTTTTATGTTCTTGGCTCAATTTTTTGGTTTTAGCATTTTTTTAAAGGAATGAAACCTGTGTCACACTTCAGTTGAGTTTCTGTCATGTGACTTATTCAGTCTTTTTATTTGCAATAGAACTGGCAATATCTGTATTAAATATTCAATACTAGATATTGTATGGGTGACTTGCTCATCCTTTAATGTCAGCTCAAGCAATTCTCTCCTAATTTCCATTGAGGAGGCTAGTGTATGTTCCTATTGCTCATAAAAATATTTCCAAACAACAGAGTTAATGGAAGTATTATAGAAATATGAGAATTCCATTTATTCTTGAAATAAAGCATTTTAACTTCTGGTCCCCATCTAATATTTCCCCTGCATCTCTTGCTGTGTTTCCCACTGTGCCTCACTCACTGTTTCTCAGGAATTCTCAGAGCAGGCCGCATACACACACTTATTCTCCTCACTAAATTTTTAAGCTGAAATAGAAAGAAACTTCCAGAAGAAAGACATCCAGAAAATATGGGTTAGAGGAAGAGAAATTACAAAGCAGATAGTTCTTCTGTATCAAAGTATGACCATGCAAGTGAAGAGCCATATTGGAGCAGACTGAGACATGCTGATAGAAGCACTGTGCAAGCAAAATATTTGTGTCAACCAGTACTGAGCAAAATAGCCTCAGGACTTGCTGCTTTCTTCCAGAAGTACTTGTACCTAACACTGACTCCTGTAAGAGCTACGTGTAGTACTTGATTAATGTGTGGTAGGGCAGTGGCCAAGAAGTGTTAGTGCTTGTAAGCTGCTGTGCTTTTTGTGCTGGTGGTATAATGCTGTAGGTGTGGTAATGTGTATAAGATTTACCTCACTGATGTGTAATTTTGCAGAGACAGCCTGGAACTTGTGTGGGGTGTGTGTTTAATTTTTTTTCCTTTATAATTTTCTCTTTTATTTGCATTCAATTATTTGTTTTTATTTTATTTACAATTTTATAATGGAATTTTTTTTGACAGATGAATATTTCATAAATGAATTATGTTTAAATGTTTAAAAATGTTTGGTTTGTTCTTTCAGTAAACAATTTTATCAGCACAATAACACCATCTAGAAAATGTGTCTGGTGGACAATACACACACACCTAAGCTCTGTTACTATAAAGGCTCCCAGCTATTTTCACAGGGCACTCTACAGTTCCCTGTGTCAGGCTGACCTCTTCTGTAAGAGTTATCTAGGTTTCATGTGATGCTGTCAGGCACTGTCCTTGCACTGCTCCTTTGGAAACAGCTTCACTTTACTGCCTGCAAAATGATTACTAGAAATCCCGTTTGGTTTTTTTTAACCCTTTTGTCAGTGATATCTTTTTCTTGTCCTCTCGCTTTTGCAAAGCACCCTTGACACCTGTGATGTGAAACAATACTGGCTCATCTTTTGGACTGTAGGTGGTTTTACGGATTTGGATGCTTTTGTCACAAGATACTTGAACCATTTCTGAGGCTCTTGGAGGCAAAGGATGGTGTCACACCCCAGTAGCAGGTCTGGCTTAGCTTGGGCTTTGCAGTCAGCCATGTGAAAGATGCACTTTGATCTCACTGGAGATGTGCTATTGCCCAGTGTGAAAGGGTTGACTGATCTCTTAGAGAATTATGCTGGTTGTGTATCTTACCAATGTATCTTGCCTGAAGTAACATCCAGGTGATTTTAGTTCAGTAATAAATCGTGACTTATTTCTAGGAATCATTATCCTCTGAGTGACGTGGTGATGAAAATTTGAGTGAAAGTGGTTGAGCTTAAAACTTCTTCCAAGTGGGTGAGAAGCTGACTTTTAGATCCTGGACATCTGATTCCTATGTTGGTTGATGTTTCCAAAAGCTGATTCCTAATTTCTGTGCAAGTTTTATAATTGATACATAAAATACACTACATTCTGCGAAACTCTGCTCTGTAGGAATAGATTGCTTAGATTTCACTGGTAAAAGGGAAAAGCTGAAAGCTACACTAAAACTAAAGCTACACTAAAATTAGCAACTGCCTTTCCTGAACATAGGTAGAATCACAGCACGCTCAAGCACCCTTAGCAAGTAAATAGTTTGTTATTTGTATATTGTTAATTGATCCCTGCAGTTATCACTTCGCTGCTAATTTAAAAGAAAACAATGTGGGAATTACAGAAATTGATAGGAACCTGGGTATTTAGCTTGACTTAATACCGTAAACAAAGACAGGAAGAGAACAGATGGTTTGCATCCATGGTTGACATCCAGCCCAGCTGGGATCAGTTTCTTGTTGAGATGAAAAGAAAATAACTTGAGGTACAAACAGGGTAAACCATTGCCATCTGGGTCAATTCTTGTGGTAACTATAAAGCAGCCACTCCATACATCCTTGGTTTATCCTTCCTGTTTCCTCACTTATCAAATATTTATTGTCAACAACGGGCAGTTCTGTTTGCACACATTACAATTGGATAATGAGATAGTTAGGTTTACTTCTGTTATTGATGGTGAGGGCTGATGGCATGAATAATTTCCTGTTTTTTTAAATGGGAATTGAATTATTGATGCTTCATTTAGGCAGTGATAAAGGTATTAGTAATATATTGCCATGGCTGTAGAATGGTAGTAGTACTAGCCAAGAAGATACTTGCAGATAAAGGGCCAAATCTACTGTGTGTCTGGAGCACAAACTGGAAATCTGTTCCCATGAATATAGTGATTATGGATTTACTGCTTTACAAATACTGCAGAATTGTCCTGATAACTGCAGCTGACATCATTGCTAGTATTAAAAAAAGACTACAATTCAACAGCCTGAACTAGCAACACTTTGATTATAAACTCAGTTGCCCATCACAAAAACAGATTGTTTCATAAATAAGAAGAGAGAAAACAATGGGTAATGAAGCAAGAAGTCTCTGTCTTGTATTGAAAGGGCCTTGAATATCTTCAGAGAGTGTCTCTGAACTTTATGGATCAACTAATTTTAAGCTTCTAAATTCTTGACTACCACCCTAGTAACAGGGTGATTTGAGTTTCTGCAATTCAGGTGTTAGGTTTTCTCTTTTTTCCTTTTTCCTTTTTTTTCCTTTTTGTTTTTTTTTCTTTTTTTCCTCCCTATCCAAAACCACGTCACATTTTAAAAATGTAAGCTGCACAGAAAAGAGTGGCATTTGCATGATGTCCTTTGAAAGAGGACGTGTTTGAGAGAGAAATAGTGGCTGAGATTCTCTTCTAGCACTCTAACATATGATATTAATGTCCCTTGCCAAGTGTAAAAGGCTGAAACCTTCTCTACTCCATTTGCATTTCTTCACTTGCTGCTTGCTCTTCTCTTCTCTGTCCTATTTCTCTGTTCTTCAGTAGACTCTAATTCCCTCCTGCCTTCCCTAATCCCAGTCATCCCATCAGTACATGAAGCATTGCAGTGCCTCCCTGGTCGGCAAACCTCCCCCGGCTGCAGTGCGAACCAGGTTCTTAGAGAAATGGCAAGATAGTGGCTTAGGAAATTTAAAAAATCCACATTTCCCTCCTCAGATCATAGTTAATTTCAGAAGTGTCATGCATCTCTTAAGTCTTCCTGCCTGCCCTCCATTTTTTTGAACCATGGGATAATGGGTAGGAGCCATTGCTAAAAGTTTTGTGCAGTGTTTCTCATGATCAAATACCGAATCATGTAAAAAGTAAAAAAAAAAATAGGGTAAAGAAGATCTCAGGCCAATTATTTTTCTACAAAATACTTTATGTGACAACAGCAGCAGCCCCCAAAGGGCAGCATGTAACAACAGAGCCTAATTAGAATGATTTCAGTATAATCATTAACTAGCATCTAACACCTACGAGAGTATTTCTGTTTAAACTAAAACATGACCTGCATGGTGGTGGGGCCTTGTAAACTGTCGATGAAATGAAAAATGTGACAGTAAAGGTCAGAGCTGTGCTCATTTGAATTTCAAGCAGGAAGCAGGCTCCTCAGCCAGCATACACAGAAAGAGTGGTGGCTCTTTCCATAGGCTCTCTTTGCCAACACTAGCTGTTGCAGAAATCCTCCAGGACTAATTACTGGGGCTGCAAAACAAGTATTGTTCTTTTGTCTCTTTTCCTGACCTGGTGAAATGCAAGAGTCCTAATTATATTGTGTCAAAGATGTGGTTTTGTTTTTCACTGTCATGTGAGCAAAGGTCACAAGCTGAGAAAACCAAGTGGCACCTTACATCTCTCTGTATCCACCTGCTGACAGCTTCCTTGATGCTCGTGCTAATCACATCACCTTACTGCAGAAACAGGGGAGGAAGAGCTTGCTAATAAACTCTCCTTCCAGAGAGAATAATGCTAATACGTTGTGTTCCACTGGACCATATAAATGCAAAAATCAAATCAGTGAGATCCGGTTTGATTTGCAAGTCTCTGGTGAAATTTAAGAAGACAAAATTTTAAAACATTCTGTAAAAAAACCCCAATATCAAAACATTTTTAAGGAAAGTATTTAAAAAAGCAGGAGAAAAACATTATAATAAAAAAAATTGCAGAAAGTGTGTTATTTATTCATTTTGAACCATGGCAAAGAGCTCTGCTATCAGCATTTATCTTCTTAAAAAAAAATATCCAGGAAAGCTACTGCATTTAATTATTTTCCTATTTCCTTTTGTGACTTTTAAAGTGCTGTGTATACAAAGACAGCTTTTAACAGCTTTGGGGAATTGATGAAACTGTAACATTTATCATGTAAGCCTTTCTGTATTGAATCTTACTTGTTTTTCTTCCTATCCTCTGAAATTCCTAAGTTTAATTTTGACTGATCTTTATTTTCCCCTGTCCTCTTCACAGTGGTTTGGGGTTTTGTTAACTTTTTTACTTTCTTTACTTTTCAAAAATTTCCTTACATATTTCTCCTTTATTTTTTGTTTCTCATTGCTCATGTCTTTGTTTTCTCTTGAAGTTTGGAATAAAAATAGTGCCTGTGAAGTGATGTGACAGCTGCAACAGATATCCTTGATGACTTCACAGAAAAAACCAAATCAGTAGCAGATTATGTTCAACAAATTTCTTTCCTTTCCCTCATTATCCAAGTTCTTTGCTTTCTTTGCTTTGTTGCTGGCTTGTCTCCAAATGGCAGATGATAAATTGTACATAAATTAATTATTCATTTATTTGTGTTTCAGCTAGATAGAGTAAAATAGACTCTACATAAGTTGGCACTATATATCTATATCTATATCTATATCTATATCTATATCTATATCTATATCTATATCTATATCTATATCTATATCTATATCTATCTATCTATATGATATTATGTTGTAACCAGAAAATGTGTAGCTGTCTGGTGGTTTCAGATGCACTAGGAACAAAATATGAACAGAAGGCAGGCCCTCACTGTAAACTATTGAGTTTAGTCATCTGTTCCTTTCTAGAGAACGTCTTCCTTTGAATATTGCTGAAGAATGCTTAGTGCTACATCCACATGAGGATGAGAGAGTAGAATCTTTCTTGAAGTTGGTGTAAGTCTGCTGATTTTTGGTGTTGAAGGTTTTGTATTTCTAGTAGAAAAAGTAAATGAAAATTAAAATGAAGTTATGTGGAGTAACAGTTCAAGACTCTTCCCAACCCCTGCTTCATTGTGGTTGGCTGTGAAACCCTCAATGGCATGTTATAGATTTGGTTGTAGTATCTGTTTGTGACAGATCACTGAGGAGCATGAAAATTTGTGAGGAATAATGATATTTTATTTAAAAAAGATTATTTTCTGTGCATTTAACCTGTAGCTTTGTTACAGATCCTCAACTGCTCCGTGTCTTACTGCCTAGAGAAAATATTAGGTTAGTGACATTTTGGTAATTTTTCTCAAAGTACATTGTTTTCACAAATAATTCATATTCTAAGCAACTGACAGCTTCCTGTTTCTGTCTTAATTTTTCTCCTTCCAATTGTGCTGGACTACTTCATGGCCATGAAGGGGTGTGACTGAGGGGAATAATGAAGTATTGGTTGTAACTTCATATTAGCCTAATGTCTTGGTTTGGTGCTGGCTAAGCATCAATACTCATGAAAAACTATTAACATTTTCCTCTGTTATAGTTGAGCAGAGGAGGGGAAAAAACCTGAAGGGTTCATGAGTTGTGTAGCGACGCGAGTTTCAGGTTTTTGAATTTGTATTGTATTTTTGTTATTTGTCTGTACTTGGTATGTTCCTTCCACCCCCCCATTCTTACCCCTGTGGTTCCTCCTGATGTAACCCCTCCCCCTTCCCTTCCCCCTGGCTCAGTGTTTCCCCACCCAGCCCCCGAGCTGGGAAAAGGAGACCCACTCTCTCTTTCCACTCTCTCTCCATGCTTCCACCATTCTGAGAAGGGGCTCTGGCAAAGTCCCTTCCACATGGCTGCACTGAATAAACACCTTCCCTAACCCGAGAGAGCACGCTTCCTTCTTCCAAGCCTGAACCACGCGCAGCCTGCTGAGCTGACAGACCCACACGAACTGTTTCTGTGGTCTGGGGATTCCTGCTAGCCGGCAATAGCACCCCACCACGAAAGAAACATCTACAAGTTGAGATAAGGATTAGGAGACAACACTAAGGGTAAAATAGTCTCAAACTTAAAAGGTATACAGAAAAAATTATCATTAACAGAATTAAAAGAGGGTAATGAGAAATAAAATAAACTTTTAGAACACTTTTTTCTTCCCAGGCCCTCCCCCTTTCTCAGTGATAGCACAGGGAGACCAAATATGGGATACGTGGTCAGTTTGTCACTCCTAATTTTCTTCTCTTTGTTCAAGGAAAGAAGGATCTTTCATTTGTTGTATTGTGGGGTCCCCCCCACTGCCATGGGAGACACTTCTCTGTGACCTTCTCCAATTTGGTTTGCTTCTCATGAGCAGCAACCCCGCCCAGTCTGGTGCAAATGTGAGTCCTTCTCATGGGCAACACAGGCTTCCCAAAACTGATGCTTGTGAGTCACTTGTATACGTGAGTTCATATGCCTGCTTTTGGCATCTACTTGCTCAGTCATGCGAGTGGACCTCTGCATCTCTTGTGGACCCAATGAGCTGCAGGGGGAAGGCTTACTTAACTATAGTCTTTTACCACAGTTTGCAGAAGAAAATTTCTTCTTTGGCATTTGGAGCACTTTTCCAGCTTTATTTACTGACCCTAGTGCCACCATTTTGGTTCTCCTCAGGTGTCTTTGCCTTTTCCTTTTCTCTGACTTGGAAGAAAATTATTGTCTCTAGGTTTCGTTGTTCTCAAGTTCTATCAGTTGAAAAGTTCTTATGGGGTTTCACAGCACTGATCTCATCTGGGCTCTGCACCAAAGAGTCACTCACTGTGTTTCTGCTACTGGCCGTGTGGCCTGCTGGTACCGCATGTGCCGTGCCAGCCATTGCGGTGCTGCCTCCATTCAGTGCCTCTCTCCCTGAGGGGCACCTGAAAGGAGAAGCCACTACCGCCACCCCTGCCTTTCTGTCCTCAGCACAGCTGGTTACAAGTGGCCAGGCAGGCACAGTTCGCTGAGGACTGTGCCAGGATGGCTGCGGCCATGCCAGAAAGAGAAGCTGTCACTGCCACCCCTGCCTTTCTGCCACAGCATGCCTGGTTCTGAGCGGCCAGGCAGGCATAGTTCACTGCAGATTGTGTCAAGATGCCTACAGCCACAGCGGCTGCATGGCTGTGTGACAGTGCCAGGAAAGAGAAGCTGTCACTGCCACCCCTGCCTTTCTGCCTGCAGCAAGGCTGGATGCAAGCGCCTAGGCAGGCAGAGTTCACTGCTAGCTGTGCCAAGATGGCAGTGGCCATGTGGCCACCATGGCGCTGGGATGGCCCTGGCTGTGGCACCTCCTCCTCACACTTGGAAAAGAACTGTGTGCGTTTTTGATTTTCTTCTTAAATATGTCATCACAGAGGCGTTACTGACTTCTCTAATTGGCTTAGCAGTATGTGTATTCTCAGAGTCAGCCAGAGATTGGCTTTTGCCAGGCATGGAGGAGGAAAATCACATCTCTGGCTGGCTTCTTCTCTCCCCCCCGAAACCCAAATCATGCAAAACCAACCTATTTAAATGGTGTCAAATTTTGATACTGCCATGCGATTAGGATCTGACCTACTCTAACCTATCATTGCCGTGATCTGTTTTTCTTGGGAGACAGTGAATTTTGTGCTGCTGCCTGTGGTTGAACTTAAAACAATCTCTTTGTAATGTAATATATACATTAAGCCTTTAGTCGTCTTCTTAAATGTCTACTGTCGCTCTGATTTTCAGCCTTCTGATCTTGTTTACGTTTCTACTAACTAATTTCTACTGGAGTTTCTCACGCATTTAACATAAACAAAAGTAGATTGTTTATGCATTCCTCTCTGTGATGGACTGCTAGTTTGACCACTGGGGTCAGAGAGGTGTTCCTCTCATCCTCCAATCCTTGATCAAATTCTAAATCCTATTTAAACCCTAATATCATAATAAACTTCCTCTTTCTCTGCTCATCTCTGAACCTAATGTGAGTGTAGTTTTTTCGTGTCCCTAACGGCGACAGTCTACTTCACTGAAAAACTTCCTGCAAGATACAATCCCTATGTCTCATTAGGAAATAAGTATCTTTTATAAAATGTGAAGTTGTTTTATGTCCTAATATGATGTTATTGTCAGCAGTATTCTTGAAAAAATTAACTTAGTTCATATAAATACTGTCTTTTCTCTCTAGTTGTTTTAAGTTAGCAAGACATTTCCACGTTGCTTTTGATATCCTGATGATTGCCATTTGCAATTTATGGATTTATATTAATAATTTAACTTTACAGACCTTTTTAAAATTCAAAGTGTAAACTAAATAATTAGAAACATACGCCTAGAAAGAATGTCAGCTTTACACCCCTAATGTTCAGTGTGGCTGGAGTTTTGTGAGTGAACAACTGGTTTTGAATTTTTGCAAAGATATGGGAGTGTGTGGTAAAGTTAAAAAGAGCTTTGCAGAGCGTTGTACCTCTGTAAAGCCTTTTTCTGCAGCTCTTGCTGTGAAAGAGGCACTGCAATCCTTTATTTGCTCAGTACAAGCACAGATACATATCCTTCTAAAAGACCTGTTATTTGACTACCATAAGGAAGTCTTTCATTGTCTCACACAATCTTTGATGATGTTGTTTTACCTGGTGCTTCCTTATAGCAAGCAGAAATAGAGAGTTTAATAAGGTGACATAGTATATCTGTAAAATCTATTATTTAATATAAAATCATGTCTTAAAAAATTCTCCTGCAGAGTTTTGCATAGACATCAGATCTTACTCAGGTACTGTTAGTAGCATTTCATTGTCTCTCTGCTTAGACCCATAATGCTGTGGAAGTAATGTTTTGTTCTGTTTCAGTGTTACTCGGAAGGCCAGTTTTATGTGCCTCAGATGTTCTTTGTGAACTGTTGGTATAGGTAGGTGTGTGGGGCTAGGACTTTTTACATCCCCTAGCATTAATAAGACTAGATTTCTCCTTCAGTCTTGTCTAAATTCATTAAAAAATTGATTATTCGGAGTAGTGGGAAAGAGTTATGGACTATTGATTATTGGAGAAAATGGGATTAAATAAGTATGAAAATCATTAGAAGTCCGAAGGAAACAGTTTAGGGAAATAGCCGGTGATTAATGTTTGTTTTCCTGATGTACCTTTTGGTATTGGAGGAAGAAGTCTGGCATGCTCTGCTTGTGACTAGGTGTCTGCTGAGTCATCAGATGAACACAGCCTGGTTATCCCTGGTGCAAGATACCCACTGAACCCACTAGTATCAACGGATGAAGCCAGTGTCCACATGCAATAGTGCTGAAATGGCAGTGGATGTTGAAGAGGTGAATCTGGGTGTTGTATGGCAGACCTCTGACTTGCAGAACACACTGCAACATCACATCAGTGATGGTGAGCTCTGGCCTCTTTTTTCTGTAATGCCTGAAGAAGAACAAGGTTGTCAAAACTCAGTGTGCTTTAGTGTGAAGGTCAGTATTTTGACTGTAGGAAGGCGGATTCAGCACTGCCAGTGCTGAGACAGAAATCACATTAAGTAGCTTTGGGTACTGACGGTTTTGGCCTATATTACCATAAGGAAAGTGAACTTTAAGATATTGTACTGGGGATAATTTTCAGTATTACAGAAGAGTATCAGTCCAGTTAAGTGGGCTAGATGTCTGGAAGAAATGTACCACCTGTAGTTTGTTAATAAAAAGACAGCTTGCAAAAAAAAACATTATGACCACACTTCTTTTAATAGTACTTTATAAATTTTAAACTGTCCGTCGTTCTTTTTTTAAGAATAACCTCTTTGCTTAAAAAATAGTACAGAAATAATGACAGCAGTCTCTGTAATTAAACATATGAAAATACAGATGGAAGAAAGGATCTATCCTTTCTTTTCCTCATTGTCTTATGTTCCTCACTCCCATGGTATTAACAGATTCTTGCTGTAAAGGAAATTGATTCTTCACTCCCAAGCAGGTCATTATAAAAAGGGTTTTAAATCATTTGGTCTTCCCATTTCTGAAATATAGACTTCACTTTAATATTCTCTCCATTACCAGCAATAAAAAGCCCATAATTTGTGAAAAATGAGCTTTCCCTTCAATATGTTCTCTGATAAGTAGCATTTCTGCTCCTCATTCACTTGTCTCACACCTGTTAACCTCCCAAACTGATACTCAGTACATCTTGAAGATGCTGTATTTATTTCTGTTACGTAGCCATGTGAAGATTAAAAACCATGTTAGAGGCTGGCCTCTTGGTTAGTAATAAATTCCATTTTTTGGTTAGGTTGACACTGACATTTGATCATTCATTGACGGGATGGGTGCAGTGTCATGTTGGTATGCCAGACCGCACACACCTTTGTCTTTACACATCCCTCTAAAACGAAGGCAGGTAAGGTGTGTGTAAAGAAAAGCATTCTCTCCTGCTGGCAGCGGTGGTAATTCGCCTGATCTATTCCTGGAAAGACAACACATGCAGGGCAGTTTGGGATAGAATACATTTTCTGCAGAAGAGCAAGTGCACTTACAAGAGAGAGTCTGATGGCCATTCACGAACAAAACTTCTGTGCATTTAAAACAATATGGCAACATTGGTTGTTAGTGCAGAAGAACATTGTAAGTCTCTTTCACATGTAATATTCTATTCTATGCCATGCCACGCCACGCCATGCCATGCCAAGCCATGCCATTCCGTTCTATTGTCCTTAAGGAAAAAAATTACCTGTAAATATGTCTATGGTTATATGAGCATCTCTTTGTGACTGCCAAATTCCGGTAGTATTCTGGACACCTGTGTTAGGACCATGGCCAGATCCTTCTCTTAATTTAGTTCTGGTGGAGTTGTCATGTCCTATTTGAAGCTCATGCTCTCCAGATATTTTTTGATTTTGATCATCTTCTGGAAGTTTCTTAGAAATTTGAACAGAATGCCTTTTTTTCAAGTTAATTATCCAATCTGAAAAATTATTAAATCTATTCAACCTGCACTAATTTTGAAATTTTAACCTGCTCAAATTGAAATGAGGTCAAAATGAGATGGAATGAATTCCATAAAGAGCAGATAATCAAAAAAGTTAGAAAAAAGCAGAATAAGTATTAAAATATGTTCTTTAATCAGATGGAGGCACAGAATTATCTTACATGCAAACAATGTTAGGAAACATTGATTCTTTAAGGTTATCAGTAAAATGAATTTCATTTGATAAAGGAATGCCACATACATTCTTATTGTTAGAGAAGAGCTGTCCACTGATCATTTTAGTACAGCTCACATAAATATGGAAGCTGTCATTTTCATATGCTTGCAGAATATGTATTTGTTTAATGGGAATAAATAGTACGTGTCCAAGAGTGAAGTTGGAAGCTGAAGGGGGCATTCATGAATAGGATACTGAAGACGATCTGCATCAAGGGCTGCACAGTAGAAAATTGCTTTCTAGGTTTCTTTGTTCATTGTGCAAAGTGAAATGGAAAATGGTCAGGAGGGTGTGCTCATCTAAGAACTGAACTGTCTGGTTAAAATTATGCCATCACTGGGATTGCCCTTTACCTGTGATCTAATAGTGGTTTCTATTTATACCATTTTCCTCCTTCCTCTTAATAGGATTTCTTATGCTATGGAAGATACAGAGTTGGAGGAGTTAAAACAAATCTCTCTCTCTCTCAAATTTACTCTGAAGATTATATTTTAAAGATGCATTTCTGTACTGTTAAACAGGTACATAGATAACACTGTTAGTTTTTTCTATAATATTGTGACTTAGATCTAGGCTTTTAAGATCATAGAATCATAGAATATTTTGTGTAGGAAGGAATCTTTAAAGGTCATCTAATTCAAATGCCCTGCATTGAGCCCGGGCATTTCCTGATAATTTCCAGACTCACATGTTCTGGACTTTAATATCTTAGTTGCTCTAAAGTACATTTCTTTACAATTTAGTTTCTGTTTGACTCTAATACGTGTGTCTCTCTGCTCTGCTTTGCTTCTCTTTGTCTGTGTTAGTGTATTTTAAAGTTTGCATGTAAACGACTCTTCGTCTCTCCTTTAAAGACACGTGCTGGATTTATGTTTCTTGTGGGCAGTATGGAAACGTGTTGTGAAGCCTCTTTCTGTGGCTACATAAAACCATTTTTTGGCATACTTGCTAATGAAAACATTTCCAATCGTGTGTTTTCATTCAGGAACCTTCTTCCATAGAAAATCAGTACTGTCTGTAGCTCTTCTACTCTCCTATTAGCAAGAAAGGAAAAAAGAAAGGGCTGACCGCCAAAATAGAGCTCTATTTCAATCTTGCTAATCCAAAATCTGTGCTGCCCTCTGAATTTCCAGGGTCACTGGGTACCTGTTATAGGTACTTAAAATTTGCCAGAAATATTATAGAATATTTGTCCAGTGATAAACTGAGTCTGTTTGTAGTCAGGAAAGCTTTAGAAAACACATTAAAGATACATAGCAGCAGTATCTGTACACATGATAAATCTGACATTAAGAAGACTACAAGATGTCTGGAGTTCCCTAGACATGTGTTTCTCTTTCTGTCTCTTGGGAGACTGCGAAGAAAGTCTCTATTTTTCTGAGATTCCTACTATTTCGAAGGAATAGCTAGGCAGCTGTGTGAAAAATCTAGACATTTCCACTTTGCATATATTCACTCTGAACCAAACTAAGGGCCTACTGTTCATGTAGGCGCAATTTCCCATGGACTGAAATTATGGTGGAAACTTTAAATAACAAATGTGTACATACTTCTATTTGAAGAATCTTGGGCAAAGATAGGTCATACACACACTTCTCATGCTTATGAATAGGCTTCATTTCCTGCTTTTACCATATTTTATTCAGTTCACTATCTTTTCATTGTACATACTCACTTTTTTTTAATTAAGAAGCAGGTAGTTTTATCTGCATCTTAGAGTTTCTGGCATGACCTTGGCATGGATTTAGAGGTATTTTAGGGAAAATCAGACAGCTATTTCACTATAAAATTCTGCTTCCATGTTTTTGCTGATCAGCTCTCCTTTTGATCTTTCCATCTCCCTCATCACTATACCTTTCCTTCAATGCCTCCCATTTTCCTTCCTGCTTTTCTACTTCTGGAAGAAAAATGACTTTTCAGACTTTTCACACTTTTCACACTTTTCAGACTCTTCACTTCTGGATTTGCCTGATCACTCCTCCATTTCCACTTCCTTGTTTTAGGACTGCATCTGTAAGACCTATTGTTTGAAAGTGCTCTATGACTTGTCAGCACTTATCTTAACCTGTGCTCACTTTCAATCTTTGCCTTTATCTCTTTGCCCCAGCAAAGACTGGTGGTAAGTCTTCCTATCACCTCGTTTCTCACCAGTCATTTCTCTTATGTGAGCTATTGCCTGCTAAATAAGACAGATAATTTGAGTCAGGGAATGTTTCTCATGTTTGGTTTTGCAGAGCACCATGTAGACTTTAACAACTACAACTTAGTCGACACTGTGACTGTCAATACTGTCTATATATTAAATGAAAAATAGCAAAGCTACTGCCAAGTTTCTGCTCCAAACTGCACTGGAAGGCTCTCCCAAGCTTTAAATTTTGGTGACCCTTCCTGTGGCATTTTCCTCTAGTAACTGAGCATGTAGATTGTTCTCTGAACTTCTTCCAGCATCTTATGTACAGTTGGAAATACCTTTCTCTTAGTTAGCACTTGCTGGAAAGGAGGTCTTGCATTAGATGATTAATGAAAAGATGAAACAAAGAATCAGAAGAAAACCAGCATTCTTTAAAGTGCACACAATGGTGGAACTATTGTAAGAAACAACTGTTTCCATATGGGAGATTGTTTGTTTGACAGTTGATCCATATTATCTATAGAAGTACCTTGGATCTGGTGAAGAAGTACTCCTGCATTTTTCAGAAGGAATAGGAGGGAAAATGGAGCTTGTCTAGCAGGAGGTGTCCCTGGCCTTGGCAGGGGAGATTGGGACTAGATGATTTTTATGGTCCATTCCAATCCCTTAACATTTTATGATTCTTTGAATGCCACAATCCAGGTCAAAATTTGCAGATCATGTATAAAATTATTTTTTATTATAGATGCATACATTGCTTTCTGTATTCTTTTTAACAGACTGGCAGTTAGAGCCATTAATATCTGGATACAATATGATCTCTGTTTTAAAACTCATCTAACAGGTGTGTTAGGCTCTCCCAGATGTGAAATCTCTCCCAGATCCAGAAGTTCAACCTTATTTCTTGAATTTTTGCATAAAAATGGATCTTGACCTTCACATATGGCAGTTAGTATTATCTTTTTGGCTTAAACATTTACCATGTATAAATATGAAACAACAACAATACCAGAGTGAAAACATACATGTCTTAGAGCTATTTATTTTACATCCTTTCAATTACTGTTTACAATAACAATGTTTATTTTGTGTGACAAAATAAGAGTAATTTTTATTGTGTTTTTTTTTTTTTTTTTTTTTTAATATTTAATTAATTTTTTTTTAATTGTGAGACTGGAGAAATCCAATGTTTGTTTTAGGAATGCTTCAACTATTAATTTATAATTTGAATATTATATTTATCCCAATATTGGTTTTCAACCTATTTAAACCCCAAAAAGGTAATGAATGTTGTTTTCTGTTGTTTGTAGGAACTCCACTGTAACTGTTGCTTGGTGTGCAAAAAGGGGTGGCTTGGAGAATCCATCTTTTCAGAAGTTTTTACCAGAAAGGGAGAGTGAGATTTTCATCTTTTGGGCTACTATTTGTTTTGCAACACCAGCACCATTAAAGAGGGCTTCTGTTGACTGCATTGCTTGGAATACCTCAAATTGCTATTAAGAGAGATCGCAGTGTCGAATATGCTTGACATACACCTAGAAAATACCGTGTATTTGGTAGAAATAGAGTTCAAACAGTGTTTTAGAAAATATACTGGCACCAGTTTCAGCAAAGAGTAGTATCAAGGTTTAAAAAATAATTAAGTTTCACATCCTGTCTCAAAACTGAAATTAGATTTCAAAACTGAAGCAGGACTATGCATCCCTCTACACTAAAAATAAAATATTTATTGATTGAAAGTGTTGGTCTTTTACTCTAAATATTTTCTTCTTCCATGTATTTTTTCCTTCTTCCTGATAAGCTGCTGCAATAAACTTCAAGAGACAAGATATCTTGTTTGCTTTTTTATTTAAGCATCTCTAAAAAAGACCTTTTAAAGAAGTAACTGAACTGATTAATTCACCCGACATAACTGTGTGTTTGTAGCTGTCCTGGATTGACGGCGCCTCCTATCCCAATCGTGCAACTTTATCTCTATGTACTGCACTGTTATGTCTGACAGCTGCCCCCCCCCCCCCGCCCTCGGTGGGGTGTTTGCGGCGGTGGGGCTACTTGGGCTTTTGGCTTTTGGCTGCTTGCTCGGCTTGGCTGCAGGCTTTGCTTTGCTTTGCTTTGCTTTGCTTTGCTTTGCTTTACTACTAGCTTTGCTTTGCTTTACTACTAGCTTTGCTTTACTTTGCTTCTGGCTTTGTTTTTTTTTTTTTTTTTGCTTTTGCTTTTGTTTTTGTCCCCTTTTTTTTTCTTCCCTCCCCTCTCTCTCTTCCCCCCCCCCCCCCCCCCTAAAAGGCTCGAAGGGATGAGACG
>JANPWX010018605.1:65805-83043 GCA_024734555.1 Trochalopteron elliotii | reverse complement strand
CCCCCCACCAAAGATCACTGGACCGGCTCCGGACCTGACCTGGGAATATCTGGGGGTCCTCGACGCCTGAAGACAGAAGCTCTGCGCCCTCCCCTCACAGCAATTGCTTGAGTATTTTTTCTTTTCCCTTGTGTTGGGGAGTGTCTTTGTTTATTTGTTAATAAATAGGTTTTTTCCACTTCTCCTCCGAGGAATTCCTTCTCAAACCCAGAGCTGGGGGAGGGAAGGGGTGGTGGAGGTTTGTTTTCTGGGGGGCTCCTTCTGGAGACCTTCCCCTAATTTGTCCTAAACCAGGACAGTAGCACACTTTTTTTATTCTGAATTTACAAACCATCTTTCCTCTTTTGAATGAATACTAGAAAAGTGTTTGCTTTTGCTACTTTTTAGCTGCATTGTTTCTTTGTACTATCTGTCAAAGATGAAATATTAGTACATTAAACATTATTTCTTCTTTAATTTTGCAGGTGACCTGCTATTTTTGTTTTCTTTTTTTTTTTTCACTTTCTCTGTTATACTAATTGATAACTGTGTGCTGAATTTTGCAGTCTGGGAGGGAATAGGAACTCTCATAAAAGATGTGAACTCAGTCATTCTTGATCATTCTTGAGGCTTTATGTGGGTATATGTTCTGAGGCTATTCTGTGTTTTGTGGATACAGTAGAGATTAGCTGGAATAGGACTGTCTTGGGAGTCAGTTTGTGTTTATTTTGGTACTATAGAAGCTTTTGATTAAGACTATACACAATTTTCTCTTATTTTCTGAGCTTGTTTCTTTGAAGGCATCTTATTAATTTGGCTTTAACAACAAGTATGCTGTGCCAACATTTTTTTTACTCATCACTATTGAGCCATTGCTTTTTTTTTCTAGTCCTAGAAGCAGTAGATAGTGCAGATATTATCTTTCTGATAATTCAGGATTGTTTTCAACATCACATCCATGAACTTTGTATAGTCTTTTTGAATGCTAGGCCAAGACTAGCCAGATCTCAGAGACAGGAAATTATTCCTGGCATTAATTTTGTTGGCTCTTGAGTCAGTTCTCTTTTTTTCTTTGCCACTTTAAGCTGTTATTTTCTCTCATTTATTCATGCCCTTGTTCAAATGAAAATAATGAAAATTCATATAAAATAACATATGGTTTTGTTTTTCTGAATGTTAAATTTATAGTAAAGAGAGTCTCTGTTCTCATGATCTTTATTTGCTCAGTTGTTCTGTGTCACGTTACAGGGTTTTTTCCTCTCACACCAGTATAAATCACAAATGGTTGGTGTTAGTAATGCCATAGTCAGAATAAATCTAACACTTTTAGCATTCTTTCTGAATTTTTGACCAGGCTTTTAGCTAATGATATGTCAGCATAAACTGCACAGAAATCAATAGTCGCCTAGATCATCATGGACTGGGCCCAAGGTATTATGTGATTTAAAGCATGTTATTTTTTCTGCAAAAATGATTTTATGTGCTATTGATTTTAGAGTTATACTGCTGTTTGGGTCCTATTCTCTTTTGTACTCCTTTTCTAGAGCACTGTTCAAGGACATCATGAACACCTCAAATCTGGAAGGCAGGCCATAGCTTGTGAAGTACTTGTGCCAGTAGCAGCATCTGCTGTTTGCTATTTTCTTTGGACTCAGATTTGAGATGGCAGAAATTTGCACATGCTGATCTCTTTGGATATTGGCTTCTGAAAAATGTGTCCCTTGGGTTTTGAACATGTGGTTATGTTCTGCCATGTGATGGTTTTCTTTAGAAATGTGGGACTCCTGCATTTGTTCAAGGTTTAATTCTGATATGAACCCTGTTCAGTTCTCTCTGTATTTGAGTAGCAAGCATTGCATCTGTCTGGTTGTGTAGACCTGTGTGGATGAAGTAGAATCAGTGAACCAATCCTGATTTGCAACAGTCTTAAATGTACTCCAGACCTGAGGATAAGTCATAAAAATTCTGTGTTGCAGAAATTTGGAACCCACAAAACATCTAATCTTAACAGCATAATGTACCCTGTATTCAACCAGGTTATCACAGTGCTGAGGCCAGCAACTTCTGTTAGTTCAAAGGCGATTATTCTCAGTTTAAGGACACATGAACTTCTCTGACTCCTTCAAGAAACAGAACACACAATGAAGCAAATGAAATAAAATAAAAAGGTAAGAGGAAACAGAAACTGTGTATAGTATATTAAGAACAAAGAACAGATTCTGTTACAGTTTACACCTTCTCAATGATTTTCAGAAGCATTAGATGGTTATGCAGGGATGTAGGTTATAGAAAATTACTTTGAGCTGTTCAAAAGAAACAGTAAAAATTAATGTGCCTCTCTGCATGTTAAACATAAACTTGCCAGTCTCATAGCTCTATTTTCTGCAGGGGTCACTAGGATAAATGATTTAAATTCTCTGCGTACCTCACTTTATTAATTAGACATGTTTTTCACATCAGGATGCCTGTTTCTTTGCCTTCATTTCCTTCTTATTTTCATGCTTCCTCCATGTGCTGGATTACATTATAGACTGAGAACAGACTTATATAAAATCATACTGTAACAGTCAGTAAAAGATTGTCTACTGCTTGGGTAAACTGGGTATATTTTATAAAAACTACTCAGAAATATGCAAAATTGAGAATGAAAAAAGGAGGCCAGACATAAATATAAGTGGAGCATACTCCTGCAGGCAGTTCCTCAGCCAGGGAAGTTTGAGTGGAAAAATAGTAAAGGCTTCCTGTCTCTGATTCATACCTCGTAAGAGGTTTCTTTAATGAATGTTCTTCTGTGTAGCCAAAGCAATGTTCATTTGCCATTTATTTACGGTTTAAAACTAATGCATCAGGATGAAAATTGAATGAGGAATAAGGTTAAATGAGAGGCATGCCCTGGCATAGAAACTACAGGGTTGAAGAGTGTCTCAGAAAGCTGACTGAAAGGAAGTATTTTTTCAATAGATCTTGCAAATAACAACAGAAATGAACCGATCACATTTTGGTTTAGTGGTACATTTAACTAATTCTGAATTACAGAGGAACTCTTTTGGAAGTGTTTCTCATTTCAGCATTAATATCAGATGACTTAATTGAGATCAGTGTTATTGCAGTGAATAATTGCAAATAAATTAATATAATTACAGGGAAATAAAAGTGTTAGCAATCAAATTTTTACATTTAATTCTTCATTGCCAAGATTCTATCTGTTCTCTCTTACATTAAGGTCTCTCTGCTTACTCCTCTTTATCTCACTGTTTAGGCAGAGTTTTTAATTCTGGTGGTTCACATGTAAGGTGTATTGTAATTCCCAGGGGGTTTTGCTCATTCGCACCTGTCTGTGTGTATATCTCTAGACTTCTAATATGGTATCAGGGACGTCCTCATAAATCTTAGGGGACTGATTGACTATCAGTGATTTTGCTGAGTTTTATAGAGAAGAAAGAGATTGTAAAACTTGCCTGTGGTTGAATTTGAGTATGTGAATAATGGTTTCAGGCTAACAGTCATTTCTATCTCCACTCATTTTTGTTGACATAAGTCTAAAGTAACTTGTTCAAGGTCAGTGGAATTACATCAATGTAAAATTAGGGTAAACAAGAGAAGAATCAGGTTTCCATGTGTATTTCTCCTAGGAGAGCTCTTAGGATTTGACAGTCGAGTTAGCAAGCTGAGGAATATTTTTCCTTATTTTGTAAATGTAATTTAAAAACAGGCTAAATTTGTTTTGACTTTTCCAGTCATATTTCTTCCTGTCTAATGTGAATGAATCAGATAAGAAGGATTCCTCTGCCTGTGTGATTATACAACTCATATTTGTAAATTTGAAGGAGGAATAGAGAAGAAGGATTTTGGAGTCTGATGGAGAATCCTTATTTGATAAAGCAAGGAGAGGACTTTGACCTATGTTACTTGAAAAACTCTTATTAAAGGTAACAGGGTTATTTAAACTTTAGCTTCCTAAGTATGGGTATTTAAATTCAGTGGAGAAGCGTGTTCATTTTTCTTAGTGTTTGAGGAGGTTGCTGATTTTAGAAAGAAATTTTGAGATCTCTCTGTGAATGTCATGGGGAACATCAAGGGAACTTGCTTTTTCAGTCTCTTCAACTATACATCATTCCAGGAACAGACTTTCTTAGTAGCATCAGGATTGTAGTGCATGGCTGAAATAATTTCAGTGAAAGCTGGGTCGGGGAATTCTTGAATTTGGGAACCAGTATAGCCCAGCATGCTGTATAAAACAAACTGGGAATATTTTATTATTTTGTCTTGAATATGCCTGATAAGCCTGGCCTGTGATGGCTGAGTGTCTGGTGCCATGTGTCAGAGGAGATTCCTGCAGTCCTTCCCACTCAGCTTTGCAGGAATGGACTGGAGCACGTGCCAACACAGCAGATACCACAAAGACCATGGTTTTTGCTACACTACTGATAGATTTTATATCTGCACATTGCAGGAAGGCTCTCCTGGGTCCCATATTTCCATGAATGGCGAGAAATGTTCTTTAAACTTCCATTCTGCTATAATCCTGAAAATACATAACATTTTTAACTATTAAACCCTATTGCAAGAGCCAGTTTTGGCTTCTACATATGGTTTGTGAGTTTGCAGGTGTTTAGCTCCACTGAAACCATTTTATCTGTTTCTGCATTTGTCACCAGTCTTGCTTTATCAGAAGGAAAAACTGGCCATCAGAGAGAGTGGAGAGGTTTTTGATTGAAAAAAAAGAAAATGCTGAACAAACCCCACGACTTTGATATAGAAGCCTTTGTGAATTCTGGTCCCCATTTTTTACATATACAGGTAATTGGTGTCTGGCAGCTCATTCCTGTTGTATTTCTTTGGATTAGCTTGTGTTAATTACCTAAATTTACTCATTTAGAGGCAACACTGCATGAGATTTGGCATGCATGTGTTTTCCTAGAAATACTTTCATGTATGCTTTTCTCTCTGCACTGGAAGCTGAATTTAGTGTACTGTGTTTCAAAATGTTATTGTTTATTTTTAGTCAGATAAACAAATATTATGATAATGAAAAGTCCATGAACAAATGGTGACAACAGCAGAGCACTAAACATAAGAATTAATTAGCAAGAACAGTCAGCTATCCCAGATGTCTGATGTAATTTTTGAAGAGAGAACTTGAAATGTTTAAGGCATTTAAAACACCACTTAAGAGAGTGAAAACCACCCATAACTTCAACATCTATATTACAAGTGTGATCTCTTTCTTAGTTACTGGCTTATAAATGAATGATACCAAATGATTACATGCCTACAGCTCATCAGTAACAATAAAAAGACAATTCCTTTGCTGGTTTTCTGACCCTATATTTCTTCCCAGTTCTAACTTTTTTTTTGTCAGGATGAGCCAGGAGCGAATGGGTGGAGGAAGAATTCCTCTCATTTTCACTAGCTCAGACCTGTGCATGTTACACCAGTTTCTAGTATCTTGTTTTGTAAAGTGGACCCAGAACTCATAAAGTGTCATGCTGAAGCATTACGTCTGTGTTTCCCCCCACTTCTTTGACCACAGTTTTTCTGTGCTACAACTGCTATAGCAGTTCTTACCTCGTTGAGGTTTCAAGGACACACTTACAAGCCACTTAAAAAGTGAGGTCCTGCTGAGGTCCAGGTATTTCAAACAGTGATTTATCTCTGATAAATCACTATGACATAATTTTATTTGGTTTAAGTAGCAAGTAAGTTGCTTAGAGGCTTCAGTTGTCCTTGGTCAGCCTCAATCTGTGCGTGTCAGTGTTTCAGCTAGTGGACATGTGCTGGTACAAAAGATACTCTGTAAATATAATTTCGGTTGCCAACCTTGGCAGGAGAAGTCTTTGGGGTTTCCAGTGTTCCTGGTAGATGCTGCCAGACTGTGGCTTAGCAACCTACTCAGGAAAGTGGGCAAACTAGATTCCCTGTTGCACACTTTGCCATAACCATGTGGAATTGGATTACAGCTGACAAAGGTATCCCCAGATGTACTGGGATACAGGAAAGAGCTTCTGCATTTTTATTTCTTTCATTGTTATTAGGCCAAGGCTAACTACAGCTTGCTCCTAAAGAAAAACTGTTCAGAGGTGTTCTGCCCACCTCAAGTATGACCGCAGGAGATTTTTTGAAAATCTTGCCTCTCTTAGTTAAGCAGATCATATCATGGCAGGAGTTTGGTTCTGAATCCAGATGAAGATTAATGTGAGGTTTAACTTCATTGGAAATGAGAATTATCCCAGTGTGCTGAATGAGATTTGTAAAATGAGGAGATACTCACTAAAGCGGAGCATTGGCATATTTTCAAATTAAGATCACAGTGAAAATGAATTCAGTGCACTCTGGTTAATTAACTAACTAGAAAGGTATGAGAAATTCCATCTCCAGTGACTAACACAGTCTGCCTTTTGATCTCAGTGCAATAAGAAGGAAGGCAGAGCTATTGAATGTCTTAACAATGTTGATTTTGTATACTCTGTGAAAGTTTCCCAGAGCTGCAAATATTTAGAGTGAGAATATGTTCTTGTGTAGTCATTTTTCCATGATCACATTATCTCCATTTAGGAGGACTTTCTTTCTCTCTTCTTGCTCCATCCCTAAACTAACCATTTGAGTGCCATTTTTTTTGCGTAATAGCCATCACCTGTGCTAAAAGGAAAGAGGCAGTGTACCAGTGGCAGACTCTTCTTGATAGGCTTTCTCCTATGAAAATTTCAAGTCCATTTCAAATGCAGTCAGTTCTTTCCAATTTCTACTTCAATGATTAATGATTTATCTTTTTTTCCTCTCCCCCCACCTTTTTTTTTTGGTTTGGTTTCGTTTGGTTTTTTGTTTTTTGTTCCCAGGTATTTTATTAGTTTTCTCCCTTCTCATAGCACTGGGCAATTTCTGCCCAGGGAAGCCTGGCTATGTGCAATAATGGAGGGAAATCCTTAATAAACATCTGTCACGTTCGTGGGACTGAGCACAAGTTCTGCAGGAGAGACTTCTTGTGTCTTAACAAAAGCCTGCTTTTACAGGCTTCTGCTATGCCTATGACATCAGAAGGTGCCTGGTGCCTGCCCTGTAACAGTGTTTAGGGATAAAATTCCATATGGAAACATAGCAGTTATGTGAGGGAGAAGCACGAAAAAGGCAACGGAATTGCACAGGAAAGTGAACCGGCAGCTAGCCTGTGTGACAAATGAGTAGCCTGAACGACTTGTATGCATTCATCTGCTGGTCATATCACTCCCTTCACCCCATTTCTTTTCCCTGCAGGCAAGCTGGGTGTGACCTGATGATTCCCTTGTCAATAACCCGAGGCAAGGGTAGAAAAGGCAGGGTCATTGGGAAGGAACGAAACGGGGCTGAAAAGCAAAACAGGTCCTAGGAGAGAGAATATTGCTGCGAATGTAATAAGGGATACATGAGAGGGATTTTTTTTAAAGAAAGAGAAGGGCAGGTAAGAGAAAGGCAGCGTAATGAAGAGAAAAATGAAAAGAGTTCTAGACAGTTGTGAAGTAAAAATTATGGTGATTAGTAGAAGCGATATAATGAGAAATACAGAAAATGAAAGTGAATAGAAAAAATGTAGCCTTTTAGAATGGTTTATTTTCTTCTGTTTTATTGGCAGTCATTCTTGAAAGGAAGGTGATCAGGTCAGATCACCTAATTTCTGATGACTATTTCTCTGCTGTGGAGATTGCCTTTAAACAACTGGCACTGTTTTCTCTTTGGAGTTAGTATCTTAATGACATAACTACTTATATTCTGGTCTGGTTTTCAGTGTTGGTCTTTCTTCCCTTTATGGTCCTAACAAGACTCCAAAATGACATAACGAAAGTAGTGTAACATGGAACTACTTTAAGATAAAAAACTTCAAACATTGTCAAGTGTAATGTTATAGGTGCTGCTATGAGTGACTTCAGGGAGTAGATTCCGAATATGATTTTTATAAGAATCTATAATAGATTAAAAATCTATTAAAAAGCATTGGAGTTGTTACTTCACAGATGTGTACCAAAAGTCTCATAACTGAATAAAAAAAATTAAAGATATGAAATAAGTGAAGTCCTCCAGTGAAGATTACAGCCTAGAAAGAAAATACATCTCACAGTTGTTATTCACAGAGAAATAATTATTTTTATATATATCTTTATATTTTTAGGATGCTTGATTTTGAACAATTGTGTTGGCAATACAGAATAGTAGCAGAGTAAAAATAGCTTACTTCTCTATAGACAGCCTGTGGCAAAGGGCAAATTTAACGTGAGCGTTGTCTGAGTCATTCATCTGTGCCTAAACAAATTCTGGTGATCTGTCAGAGAGTTGGAGCTGATTGCAGTGCCTGCCTTGTTTGTGCATCCAGACTTCCTTTCTTTTGCAGGGGGTGCCGACTGAACAGGTAACAAAAAAATGGATTTGGAAATCTGGATTGGAGTTATTAGTTAATTACCTGGGTCATACATGTTTGGGTTGTGTTAGAAGTTCAGAAGTGCACTGAGCATGTTCTCCATCCATTCTCCCTTGATCCGTCTGTGGAGGTCTATGTTTGTTGCATTTCTCCTGGATGAGGAAGACCCTTACCTAAAGTGTTATAATCCACCTTGCAGGTCAGAAGGGGCTACTGCTCATGTTATAAATGCAGATGAATATAGAGAAAGGGTGCCTCAGGCCATTAAAGATTTTTGTGCTGCACTTAATGCAGAGGAGAGATGAGAGGAAGCCATGTCAGTGAGATTGGAAGTACTGCTCTTTTACCTCTCCATTTCTGGGCTGATAGAGGATTGCTAAAAAAATATTGGCAGGGAATAAGCTTCCTCACACAACCAATTACTTGTAGCAGCACCTGTGAATTTCTTCACTCCAGCAGACAGCCAGTGAAAGGGTGTAGACCCTTTGCTTGATTTCTAAATAGTTCAAACACCTTTTAATCCCGTGAGTTTACAGCAAATACTTGTTTCATTCCATTTTGCTACCTCTTATTTGAAAGAATAACCTTCACTTTGTTCCTCATCACTTCTCTGCCCGACAGGACAAGGTGCCAAAAGTATTGATAAACTCCGGTGTTACCATCACCCTCATGTAGCTACACTAGTGTCAAAAGAGTCGAGTTTTGCAACTGCTTTACATATACACACTTTTTGTGTCCCATTTCTTTAAATGTTTTATAACAGGAGGCATTGCTGTTTGTTCTACGTCCCCCTCTCTCCCTTTCCTGAAAAGGAGAAAGTATGGCTGTAATAAATAAAGTCTGACTCTTCTGAAATCTCTTTTCCACTGAGAGGGCTCAGCTGTTCATTACAGAATATTCTTCATTTTGGATATATGTTTGACTTACATAACTCAAGTCTCATCCTCTCTCACCTCTGTTTATATGGAGGAAAGTAATGTAAAAATGGTTGTAGGGGAAAACGAGATAGCTTTAACCTATCATCTACCAAAATTAAAATCTGTTAAAATTCATATTTGTTAGTAGGTAACTCATCAGCAAGCTCTCTCTTTCAGTGATGGCTGTGGTGTTTGTTTTACACAGAGAAAGTGATGTGTGGGAAGCAGCCAGAAACTACCATAAGCCAAATGTGAAACTGAAAGAGAATCAAAATGGTACAAATGGCTCACAGCACAGAGTGTGTCCTCTGTAACTGCTGAGGCTTTTGCTTGGAAGAAAAAATATCCCTGTTTGCCCTGATAGAAACCCATACATGAGAAAAAAAAAAGGCTTTGGCAATGTCCTCTGGAATTTTTGATAATTTGTTCAATTTTTCTGTGTATCCGTTACATTATATCATAAAGTGGGATAACTGTTCTTCCCTACATACTGTGGATGCTGAGTTATGAAATCACTGCTGTTTGCAAAACACAGGGAGATCCTTAATTGGATGGATCAAGCACTTCCTCAATTGGAAAAATCAAACATCTTGAATGAGTAATTTTTTACTGGGCAAAATGGTCTTAATGGCCTTGGATTTATAGCAAGCTTTAATCTGCTCCCGGGTAGCCACTAATCCTGGAGAAACATTCAGTTTTTTTCAACAATTGGTTACTTTAGTAATGAATATTTCTAATGAGGGTATAGAAACTGATCACAACCTATATATAGCACAAAACACCTACTGGGTCTACTTCTAGTGGTGATGTTATTCTTAGCATTCATGGCTTATAAATGTTGTCTTGCTTGCAGTCTGTTTATTAACTTCTCTAACATCACAATGGAAAACACATTGGATAAGAGCAAAGGAGAGCTCTTGGAAACTAACTGGATGCATGTTAAATCGGAGCAGGGGTGACAGACTTAGGGATGGTGTTTGGTCCAGATCAAGTCAAAGAGAAAGCTTTTCTCCAAACTTACCTGGAGTTTGTGCCAACAGGTTTGAGCCCTGTTTGCTTTATTCACAGGGCTCCAAATTAATGAAGATTCTGAAGTGTTTCTATTGTTCATATCATGCCTGACTTATCTTTGAATAGGAAATTTGTCAAAGAATGATAGAACATATTGCTGGTTTTTGGCATTTTAGGGAGGAGATAAGGTGTAAATGATATTGTCAGAAATGCAGTAGTAGTAATTGCCTACAATGAGTTCAGGCTTATTATTCACAACAAGCCAGTCTTTTTATGACAGCTGCCATCAATACTCATTAAAAACATCAGACCTTTATACTGCTTTTAGAGCAAGGATTAAAAAAATTAAATGAGATAAATTTAATAATCCCCAAACCTGCCACATATTTAAATGCATCTACTTGCATGAACACTCTGAATGTTTACTGTAAGCCTTTGATTTCTGATTTTTCTGATGATATATGGCTGTGCAAGGCTTCTAATATGAATTAAGTGCTACATTTGCAACTACTCTTATTGGAAAACACATCACTTTTATGAATGACTTCTGCAGAGTGCGTAACATTCCATAAGTATATCTAGTTTTCAGGTTAATCATAATGAGATTGCATAGGTTCAAATTGTGCAATTTTGCAGGTTCCTTGAAACTCAAGAATGCAACCGCTTGAATAGACTCAGATTGTAAACACTATTCATATAACTTTATATCTTGAAAATCTCTTTTGGTGCTCTGTTATTAAAATATTATGAAAAATGAAAGAAATCTGATTAAATATGCCTGCATGGATAAATTTACATTAATGAGAGATGATTAATTATGAGTTAATACCCTGTTCAGAAAAAGCATTTTAGGTGGCATAATGAACAGGGTGCAATGATAATCCAGCAACAGTCCTCTGTTGAGAAAATCAAAAGCCAGACACAAAGTGCTACTTTGTACTACACAAAGTGCACTTTGGAGCTATGCTGATAATATTCACAATTCTGAACTCCCACTCAGCTGTGCTCTCCTTGCACCACAAGATGTCACTATGCAATCCAGGATGATTTTTGGCTTTTAAATCTTTTTAAAGGGATTTTTAAAGCAAATCTCAGGAACAGGTTTATTTCTTTTTATCTGTTCTCAGGAAAAAAATAAAGCTCATAAGATAGCCCATATTGGACACTCATCATGGTTTTCAAATAAATTAAAGGGTATAGGGCTGCCAGAATTTTGAGAACAACCTCCTTCTTTCAAAAGACAGTGTAAAAATCCTGCCAGCAGTCCATGTGAAACCGCTGGTGATCCATAAGAAATCCAGGAGCATGTTTATGGCAATTGTTCCTAAGTGCCATCTTTAAGGGTGTTATTCTGCTGTTCACTCTTCCTGCTCATCTCTCCACCAGGCAGTGTGGCTTTGTCTCCTACTATCACAAACACACATCCAACTAGGTAGAAGTAAAGTGTGTAAGAGTATTAAGTTGTCAAAGAATTGCACCAGTTCTAAAAAATAGCAGCAATTTCCTGTACTCCATGCTACAATTAAGCAGTCATAATATGGCATCCTATGGATGCCAGCCACAGAAAAATCAGTTGAAAAGAAAATCACTGACAGTGGAGATCTCATTTTCTGTATTCCTGTTTTAGTAGAAAAATATGTGTTTAAGTCTTTCTTTCTTTGATGTATTTCTTGGTAGGACTGTGATCTTTTACACTTCTGTCATATTTGGTCTGGATTTTTTAACTCTTTTTTTTTTTTTTTCTGGGAGATTAGATAAGAATGTGCTGTCTACACATATGGCTCTTTATGGCTGCTGCTTAAGTAAGTAAAGTGCTGTAACTTCAAGATAAGGGAAACACCACAGCCAGAAAATATTCTCTGGGAAAACCTTGTGCAAATGAACACTTCATCTTACCTCACCTTGGTGGTGGAATGAGAAAGTCACACCTTAAATATGTTTTAAGTGACTCTGCATTCAAAACGTGTTTCTATCTTCTGACCTGAGGCTGACTAAGGTGCACAGCATGAAAATTTAAGCCAGCCAAAAGTATTTATTTACAAGCTAAAGATAAATTATAGAATCCTGAGAGCAAGGACCCCTCTATTCAACTATAATGTCTTTTTCTAAATTCAAATATCTAATGTAAAATTCTATGATAGCCCCTTTCTCTGATGCTACACAGCAGCAATATCTTTACAGCAAAGGGAGCACAGAGATTGACACTGAGGTCTTGCTGATTAGATCAGGGAAGAGATAAACCTCAGCTTCTTCCTTTTAATTTTGTAATATTACATATACATCCAAGTTTTGTTATGACCGTGATTGATTACTCTTTCTCTCTCTTACAGCTTTGCTCATTTTACTGCTTTTCTACTGTTTTTTTTTGACTTTCATGAGGTCAAATCTTGCCCAGGGAGCCTCCGAAATATTCTTGTGGGCATTCTCCTGGAACCACAGCCACAGGGTCCTGGACAGGCATTGGAAGGTTCCCTCCATCCCTTAGCCTAACCCATCCTTGCTCCTGGCCTGACTGCACATTGCTATCATGGCTGTACAATATGGCCTGTCCCAATGCGTCGTTATTTCACTGTCCAGATTTTCCTAAATGCCATGTGTTGAGACAAAATAGCTCTGTGGTGCAGCTGGGGCACAGACTGTTCTGCCCAGCAGTCAGTCAGCTACGTCCAACTCCCCATGCATGCTGCTGTACAGAATCATATAATATCCTGAGCTGGAAAGGACCCACAAGAATCATCAAATCCAGCTTCTGGCTCTGCACATGACAACCCAAAAATCCCACCATGTGCCAGAGAAAGGATGTGTGTATAGGGGAAGACGTCCTTGGGCAAGCCATGGCCTTTCAGAGGTGCCTCACTGGCTGAGGACAATGGCTGTGGCTGCAGGCAGCTGCCAGGTGAACAGTGCTGTGCCAGGCAGAGGCAGTGAGGAAGACAGGATAGGCATGGTAACTCCAGCTGTGTTAGCTGGAGAGACGGGAAGTGTTGTAACCCAGGGTTTGAGGTGCTCCTTAGTCCTTAGAGAAGAAGGCTATTATGTAGTCTGCCTGTGGTATGTATGCATGGTTGCATTTTCAACTGGTGGGCTGTTAGTCATTAGGCATGGAAAGGGAAGAAGACACCCAGATGAAAGAAGGCAGCATCAACTTCTTTTTATTGCCATTTCTGGCTGAAACGGATGGTATTGAAACACTCAGTCTCTCAATGTAACTATCACAACTGTGTCAGTTTCCTCAGCACAACATCAACAGTGGTGGCATCAACAGTGTGGCATCAACAGTGGTGTTTTAAATGCTCTTTATTCCTTTTAAAGGCAATATTATTTTTAATGCTACTTTAAGCATTCTGTTTCCCCCGTGGCCTTGCAGTGACCTGCTGACAGCATGACTTACCCTATCCTTGGAAGAGGTGACATTGAAAGGCTAAGTGACCTTTCCTGCAACAGACAGTCAAGGAAGAGGCAAGAAGGCCCACCAGGGATAGCGGAGGAAACTGGGGAATACTGTCAGTCTCTAACCTGGGACTTGGGTTATATTTGGATGCACTACAAATGCTTGGTTCTGGAAAAGGCAACAACTTATAATTGCACTTACATCTGCAGAACAGATATTTGAGAAAAGAGCAAGGATCAGGAGACAGTTGTGGCAGTGCCTGAATATGGTGACGATACAGAGGAGTGCTACAGACTCAAGCAGAGAGTGGGAATGTCTTTTTGGACTTCCAGAATATCATGTTGGGAACAGTGCCTTCTCCTCATGAGAAGGGAAAGAAACCTTGTACCCTCCTTCTGTAAGTCTTGCTCCTCTTTATGCAGGTTGTAATGAGACTGGAAAAAAGGACATGCATTTTACCTCAAATGAGAGAGATTGGGACTCTGCTTGTTCATTCGTGGTTGCTGTCAAGCACCCCTTGTGCCCACCAGCAAGGGATGATCTCTGCACCACCCTGCTGGTGAGGCTGGAACTGGTGCTTTGCTAAAGTGACTTTTCATGCTGGTGCCAACACTGTGCATAGTTCTGAGCTGCTGAAAATAGCACTTGATGAATATTTGACAGGATCAGAAGGTTCAGCTGAACGCACATCTTTGTTGATTTATCAGTGGCTTGCACAATGGCAAAACCTAAGTACATAGATCCATGATTCTAGGGAATGTACATCAGAGTGCAAAACCAAAAGGACTTCCTGCAGACAGCAAAGAAACTACTGGTGGCTCCTGATGGCCTCTGAGACAGAAGAGATTTTTGTCACACGTAAGCACAGCAAGTACGTGTCCCTTCCAGAACACATTTGAAAACATCCTGATTGCTTTTAGGGACAGAAGTTCTCAGGGCATGTGATAAAGTGAAGTGCCCTTCAGTGCCCTATGCCCTTCATAGCCTCACAGACTTCTGTGATAAAGACAGGTACAGGGAACTAAATTTCTTTTCAGTCTGAAAGGGTGGAATAGAGAAATGGCACAAATGGTCCAACAAGCAAAAAAAAGATAACATCAGACCAAGAGATTAAAATAGGAGTAAAATAATAATCTAGAAGCTGGTGTACTGCCTCTCTGGACCTGGAGGCTTTGCATCTAGAATTGAGGCATCTACTGCTGGTCAGCATTCTGTCTGGACAGCAGCATATTTCTCTAGTAAGTGCTTGCAGTGAATGCCCAGACCAACCACTGCAGGCAGTGGTAAAGCCTCAGCTGTGGCAGGCTTCAGCTGTGTTATCTCAAGGTGGCTGAAGTGTTTCTTTTCATGGAATGTAAGGTGTGATTCCTGAGATGAGGTGGGTATTTCTTGGACAGCAACAAGATACAGATGTATCTTTCGCCTGGTAAGTTTTCTGTGGAGCATCTTGGTTCTTCCCCTGAACCTTGTGAGTCACCATCTCTTTGCAATGTTGGGAGAAAACAAAATGGTGGTTAAGCAGTGTCTTTTCACTAAGATAGTATTTTGTATGTATTTCTGACCTAAGGTTGCTCCAGGCAGTGAAGAATAGGGAAATATCGAGGTCTGTTAGGGCTGCAGTAAAGAAAAGGATGGAGAACATCAGACCACTTTGGAGTGGCCTTTGAGATCCACCTAAGGGAACAGCACAGCCAAAGTTAATAGGACCTGCTTCCAGTGTATAGTGCTAATTATGATGAAAATTGACATAATTGGGCCCATTCAGTGGTAGGAATCACATGGAAGTTATTTTACTGTGTGTATGACAAAACTGCAAACTACTGCTATGAGAAGGTTAGAAAAAAAAGCAAGCCTTTAATATGTTGAAATTATACTAATGGGAAGTTCTCCACCTTGAAGAGGGTTAGGATTTTCAATATGACCATTTAAAAGAATAATACTACCCTCAGCAAGCCTTTCTATTCCGAATGAATTACTTTGCTGGCACCTGATTGACAAAGATTTTTTTGGTATCAGACACAACACACAGTACACAAGGACACATATTTTCTCATTGGAGAGCAACAGATTATTGCCTGCACTGCTGTTTTTAACATCACAGCCTAAATGGCTTTTATGTTCTGAAAACAAAAAGCAGGGAGGAGAAAGAAAAGCTTTTGAAGAAAAAAATTCCAATAATCCCCATTAACTGTAGAGGTCATTGAGGCAAAATGAATGGGACTAGAAATTCACTAAAAGCTACAGTACAAGGTACATTGAGACTGACAAACCTTTCACCAAGTAGTTACAAATGGGACTAATTGTTTAAACTTGTTAGCCATTGCCAGAGCCTCTGATCCTTAAGTCAGCTATGGAGGCTATGGCAGAAATCAATAAGGCATTGCACACAGTGAACTGCTAGACCATATAGATTGCCTGAAGGGAATTGCTCTGTTCCCTCTGGTCGGGAAACTGAAAGCAGGCAGCTGAACCTCCAGAAAAACTGAGAACACCAGCCTGGGGCAATTTGGGCAATGATGAGGATAAGGGGAGGGAATAGAAATCCAGCATGAGAGATTACAGGCTGGATTTCTATCGTGTGGTGAAGCTTGTGGTGGATGTTCAAACATCATCTGCATTAAGAAGGTAATGACCTGAGGCTGGCACTTTCGTCTCAGAAGTAACAAAAAGCTTGGCAGTACCATCACTGGTACGAACAGTCTGATAGCAAACTACATATGAACTACATCTGCTATAGAGAGGAGACATCTCCTAAGGCAAAATTCTGAACTGTTGGAGAAATTCCTTCCCATTGGCACATTTTGAAAGGTTCCTGTTACACTGACCATCTGCTTTCAGGTGGAGTACTACAAGGTCTCAATTAAATGAAGCATGTTTTTGTAACAATTTTGGACGAGCTACAAATTGTAAGCAAGCTGTGAAAATGAAATATTGGTTCTTGCAGGCCAACAGACTTTGAAAGAGAGGTGCCATTGCTGGACCTAGTGGTCTCCTTGCCATCAGAGTTAGTTGTAGCCTCCATTTCTGTCCAGTGTTGCACAAAACATTGGCATGTGTGCTACACCTCTGACTAAGTTTTGAAAAGGCATCTCTTGTCTCTTAGGGTCTCTCCACTGCTCCTTAGCTGCTCTTTAACTTTTGTTCTCTCCCTTCCAGAAGTTTAATAATGCAGTGCTACATGGCAGCTGGCTGACAAACCCTCAGTGTTATTCTTCTAGACTGCTCACTTCCTTTCACCTCTCCTTTGTCTGTCCAACACAACTGAAAATTATTCACATAATTTTTTTCAATTTTTTGTCTAACTATTGTTGTTCCAGAATGCTCAATAACTTGGCAGTCAAAGTACTTCACAGTTTAAGGGAGAATTGAAAATGAAGATGTTTTTCTAATTCAGAAAGCGTGTGGATGAACATATGCTATGTCAGATCTAGGCTAGAGTTTTAATAGGGTTATTATCTATTCTGAAGAAGGTGTGTATATGTGCTTGTGTACTCATCTTCCTTCCTTCCTTCCTTCCTTCCTTCCTTCCTTCCTTCCTTCCTTCCTTCCTTCCT
>JANPWX010018605.1:50488-65416 GCA_024734555.1 Trochalopteron elliotii | reverse complement strand
TCTCCTTCCTTCCTCTCCTTCCTTCCTCTCCTTCCTTCCTCTCCTTCCTTCCTCTCCTTCCTTCCTCTCCTTCTCTCTCTCTTTCTCTCCTTCTCTCTTTCCCTTTCTCTCTTTTCCTTTCTTTCTCCCTCCCTTTCTCCTTTTTCTTTCTTCCTCTTTTTCTCTCTCCTTCTTCTCCCTGCCCTTTTCTCTCTTGCCTTGCCTTGCCTTTCCTATCTTGTTTTTCTCCACAATTGTGTTTTCATACGCAGCAGTGTAAAAAATTCAGAAAACTTTTGTGAGTTAAAGACTGTCTTGTACAGGGATAGCCCTGATGACATCTTTTCTGCTGGAAAATGTTCAAATGCAGGAAAGGCAAAAAATGTCAGGATTGTGAATTTATTGCTGTCACTGTTTTCATCTCTCTTATATATGATGCATTTTGCCCAGGTTTTCACTGCTCTGAAAATGACTATTGTTATAGTTACTTGATTGCTTATAGAGAAAAAAGAATGTGACAGCCTGTTAGAGGTCACTAAGGAGCTTTTTCTGAAAAAGACTTCCTAAATGATACAGTAAAAATCATCTGGTGTGGTTAGAGAATGATGAAGAAAGTAAGTTTCAGCCAGATAGTGAGGCTTGTTTTAGTTCTTAATAGGCTGTGTAGGACATGACAAAGTTTTGCAAATTCCTCATCAGATTGGGGGATAGCAAACCTATGTGCACCTGGGGAAAAACAGCAAAGTCAACACAGGTAAGATGAGAACCATTATCATACATGATTTACAAGGAATTTCCCTAGTGAATGGCAGGAAAACCAACTAAGTGATATTTATTGTCACATGTACATTATTTTGCACAGGAACTTGACAAAAAGGTTATTTCAGATGTAACTGGCCAATCAATGTAATAGGATATTTGCTGTGATGCAGATGACTGAAGGGCTCTGCAGTAAGAAGCAGGCTGATTGTGCTAAGCCCTATCCAGAAGCGTTTTCTGATAGATCATGGTATGACCATGCTTCAAGAAGTTGGTAGTGTCCAGAAAGAGAAAGTTTTCTGAAAGGAGTTTAGTTGCTTGGTCTTTTTTCCTTTCATTTATTCTTGGGCAGATTTACTCTAGAGGGAAAAGTACAATTATACAGTGCTATGGCAGTTTATTTACTCTAAATAAAACTTCTCATTTATCTAGATTTACATGGCTTTCAATGGCAACACATCTATCACAATCTTATCATGAATTTCTGGCAAGCATATGCAAGTTGATAGCAGAAAAGTCCTTCAAATGCAGAAAAGCCTCGCAATGAGGTCAAGTCAGTCATAAGTGTCTTGGTGCAGAAGCAGTTGATGGTAAACACTAGCTAAATCTATAGAAGAGAAATCAATTCATTTCACTTACAAACCATATGCCTCCTGCTTTCTTTTGCATAACCACAGTAAGGGCTCAGAAACAGGGATATCAATAAAACCATTAAGCAGTAATTTTTCTATCTGTGGTTCGACATCACTTTTACTGAATACGTAACACAGCTTTTGCAATACTGGAGAATCCTTTCTGTGAATGTGTTTTTCCATAACTCTCTTAACTTCCTAAACTTTTGAAAATGTGCAGCAAGCATAACATGAAACCTCAAAACAATGTCTTTGCATTTATTCCACTTCTTCATGGTGAGTGACTATTCTGTCAAGTTGCTCTGACTGTCTGGTTCTCCCTGCTGCTACACTGAACCATATAAGGGCTTGCTTTTCTGTTGCCTTACACCATTAATTAATTTTAAAAGACCATGGGCAACTCTCCCTTGTGCTTCATCTGACCTTTTGTCATAAACTTTGACTGAAGCCTTCTTCAGACAATATTTTTTTGTGTTCTCTGTGTTCATGTCATATATCTGAGTCCTGGGTGAGAACTCCTGGTTAACTGTCCAGACAGTTAGGTGTAAGTGGTAATATTAGAGGAGATGTTTAATTCTGTTTCTTGTGATGAAGACTGAGTTACAGATAGAATATGTGAGCTTTCAAGAGTAAATTTACTGGAGAAGAAGGCATAGTGGTATGAATTAACTTCCCATTATGACTGTTCCTCACTGTGGGAAAATTTGGTGATTTTGTGTTTTCTAATGATAGCAGTGCTGACTTGATTCTTACAGAGCAGGTTGTGCCCCTATCTTCATAACTTCCTTTTTCTTGTTCTTTGTACATTATGGCTGTGGAAAATTTTTGATTGAGGATGAAAAAAAACTTTGAAAGTGGCCTGGGGCTTATGGAATGGCAAACTTAAAATTATGAATAGCATTCCAAGTCTGTGCCTCCATGTAGAGAAAGACTTTTAATTCTTGTAATTGAGGTCTCCAGGTGACCCAAGTCCCTTTACTCTGCTTAGCATGAAGCTGTAGTGTTTTCAATCAGGTAGAGCTTTTCAAGACTGCTGCTGTTTCAGCTGTGGTTGTCAACAATGAAGTAATGAATTTGTATATTCATACTGTATTGTCTGAGATCAAGAACAACATTTTCGCCAATCATAGAAAGAAAGAGAATGTATTTCATGAGAAGGGTGGGATATGGACTGAGCTTATGATAAATTGAAGTATTTTCCCCAATATGGTCTAAAAGAACACCACGGTGTGCTGCAGAATAATACAAGGGATTGAGAGCAAGGCATCAAGATCTATTGTCAAAGAAAATAAACACTTCCTGTTGATATATTGTCACACAGGTGCACAGTGGTGCGCTCTGGAGTCAGGGTATACCTGGCACTACTTAAGCAAATCCAGCAGTGCATTCAAGCAGGAGAGGTGATTGTTCCACCTTCTGTAATAGCTGGGATAAATAAGTCAGGACAAGAAACTGTCACTGGCTGAGATAATTTCAAATTTAGTGACTTCCAGACATATAATTCCAGATTAAAAACCAGCTAAAAATGTGCAATTTTTATAGCAAATCCATGAATGACTAAATTAAAAACTTTGCAACAGTAATTCCTCATGGGGGTCTTGCACTTTGTGTCTTATAGAACAGTGATAAAAAAATGTACTGCTTCTATGGCTCATCACAAAGACAGTACTCAAACATTTGTTTTAAAGATGCTTTCTCAGACTTATTAATGGTTTAATGCATTGTGACCTAGTTAACTCTTCTTCATTAAAAGAGTTATGAGTTTCACACATTTGCTGAAGCAGTCGCCTTACTGTTAGTACAATATAAAGAGGCCTTAAACCTGGCAGAGTCAGCTTTTCCAGGTTTCTTATTACAGTTTTAGAAGGGTGAAGGCATCTTTGTGTGAGTTGAGTTCAAGGCTCCATGATTCAGTGTCCTGGGAGTATATACCATCTTTATATTAATGGATAAATGTCAGATAAAGATACTATGGACATAATTACATTTTATCTTCCAAGCCCTGTGTTTCATTGTGGAAATATTTCAGTTTATATTATAAAATTTGATTTAACAGCAGAATCTTAAAGACCAGTTCTTTCTCTGTGGCCTCTCTCCCTCTAGGAGAAGAACTGTTAGTGTCATTTTGTTTGTTCATTTGTTTTGTTCAAGTGCATTCAGCTTTACATTACATGGAAGAAGGCAGATTAAATGTGTTTTTCACTTAGACTTGAAAACAGAGAAATTTGGGATAGCCTTTAGTTGTTATTGGAGTTTGTTTAACACCTAAGGCTGTCCCTGAAAAATTTGTTTCAGGATAGTTACTGGTAGACTTATGTTCACCCAGTTATTTCTTAGCATCAGACTAGCAGAATGTTCAATAGTTTGGATACCAGTATCTCACCTGTGGGTTAAAGTGTTATAAAGAAGTGTTCAGCTGCAAGCCTAATACCTTGTGTAGAGTTTATACCTAATTTTATTCCATTTTGGAAATTCCAGTGAAAAATTAAGACATTCTTAGAAGTATGGCAAATTTCTGCTGGGTGATTTTTATCTGCTTTTTATCATAAAAGTCAGTAATCAGAGTGTACATTTGGTAAGAACAATGTTTGTTTTCAAAGTTATCTGAAAGGGATGTAGCTTAGAGCATGGTCAATGGGAATTCTTTCACTCATGGCTAATCAGTCTAATCCTATGTTATGAAATTTGGAAGACTTGAATTAGTTCAGTTCATCCCAGACTGCAAAGTTTTGTGAAAACAACAAGTGATTGGCAGCAGCTTCATGAAAAAAGATGGGGAGAATATATTACTGCACTACTTGCTCTTTGGCAAGTTAATATATAGGCAGATTGATGCGAACACATTGATTGTTTAAACTTACTTTGAGGAAACTGGCCAAAGAGTTCCAGCAGTCTGTTCAGTTCAGTAGCTTGAAAAATACAAAATAGGCATCTTGATATAATCTTGCTTCTTATGTTATTATTTTGATCTAATGCCTGGAAATAATGTTTTGGCAAATCAGTCTATTAGCCTGTGTGCTCTTCTCACTGACCCATCTCATCTTGTCCTGGAATTAAAATCAAGAATGTACAGCACTAATTATATCAGAATTCTCTATCTACATGCTTAATCTCCACTCTGTGATATTTCTAAGAAAATAACCTTGAAAACATGCTCTTTATTCAGTATAAGGTGGAATTCTATATGTCCTTATTTTTTAAGGAAAGCTCTGGCCTTAGGTACATAAATACAGGCCAGATAAACAACCTCCTTTTGATGGATGGACACAAAGCACCCAAGATTTTGAAGGCTGTTAATTCCTGTGAAATTCCTGTCAGAATGTGGAGCAAACTATATGCTCAACAAAATACTAAAAGTAAATAAAGGTGGCCATGTTTTTTTGCTGGATCAGCATGTTGTCTTTCCACAAGTCAGCTTAAAATTTTGCTTTTAAATGATGTTCCAATTTAAAGAATCACAGAAATTTCAGATATTTTGCAATAGATTTCTGCCATTTGCACTTGCATTTCTTCCAGTGTTAAAATAGAGTAAATGTACCTGGAACAACACCCTATGGAAGGCTTAAAATTACTTTGGAAGTAATTGGAGGGGTGCGGATTTATTTGTATTTGCCATATGTATCTATTTCAAGTCCAGGGTTCCTACAATATTCAATTATTTTTGTCTACAGTTTTAAATGGAATGCAGCATCTATTAAGTTTAAATTGTTTCCCTGGAGGCTTGTAGGGTAATGGTACAGTTACTAAAGGAGGGCAGCTTCTTGAGGGTAGCTTCTAAACAAAGATACAAGTAGTTGTATGTATCCACTTTCAGGACTGAGTTAGTTCAATGAACCATTGTTTATGTTCAGAGATGGATGTGATGTGAGATTAATTGACTTGGAGGGTGCCAAGTCAACTTTGAGTTTATGTGAATCACAATTCCAGTGAGTTCACAATTTTTAACCATTAACTTCAATGGAGAAACTGAGGTACAAGTCAAAGATCTGACAGCTTGAGTTTTTTATGAAAATGCATGCCATGCATTAACCACTCCCCTTCCCAAGTTGCACTCAGATTTAACTACTCAATGGTTTTGAAGTAAACACCTTGGCCTTTGAAATATTTGAACTACTTTTCAAATTTACTAGGCAGTATGGAGCCTGAATAGAGAAATAGTCACTTTACATCTTTCAGATATGAACTGTAAAAGACTCTTTGACTTGGTTCCCATTGCTTGCAACAACTTCATGCAATGCTAGACTTGGGGAAGAGTGGCTGGAAAGTTGCCCAGCTGATAAGGGTCTAAGGTGTTTGCCAGAGAGATGAACATGAGCCAGTAGTGTGCTCAGGTAGCCTAGAAGGTGAATGACATCCTGGCTAATATCAGAAATAGTGTGGCCAGCAGACTACGGAAGGGATTGTGCCCCTGTAACCAGCAACGGTGAGGCCACACCTCAAATCCCATGTCCAGTTTTGGGGCTGTCACTCACTACAGGACAGAGATTCACTACAGACATTGTAGTGTTGAACTCATGACAGGACAGGACTCACTATGGACATTGAGGAGCTGAAGCATGTCCAGAAAAGGGCAAAGGAGAGGGTGAAGGTTCTAGAGTGCAAGTCTTATGGGGAGTGGCTGAGGAAGATGTGGGTATTTCACCTGGGGAAAAGGAGGCTCAGGGGAGACCTTACTGCTCCCTAGCACCACCAGAAGGAAGTTGTAGTGGGGTGTTGGTCAGTCTGCCACATAACAACTGATAGCACTTGTGGGATCAGTCTCAAGTTGAGCCAGGAGAGGTTTAGATTGGATATTAAGGAAAAGTTATTCACCAAAAAGTTTGCCAAGCAAACTTCCTTGCCCAGGGAAGTGGTGGAGTGACCATCCCTGGAGGTATTTAGAAGACAGGTACGTGTCAGATACTTGGAGACGTGGTTTAGTGGTGGGCTTGGCAGTGCTGGGTTAATGGTTAGATTTGATCAGTATAGAGGTCTTTTACAATATAAACCATCTATGGTTTTATGATTGTATGATTCTATGACTCATGTATGCTACCCTAGCAAACCTGGAAACTTCTGCTGTGATGTTTTGGCACTAACATTTTCATTGCAGCTGGTGTGTGATCTTCAGGCAGAACACAATTGCAAAGCACCATTAGCAGGGCATTTCTGGAATAATAGTTGGAGAAAGGTATACATGTGAATAATTTGTGTGTTTTCACATTAACTTCTCTGTTTGGTAGTACATGTGTGAGGATCTATGTATGGGCAATTTCCTTCAGGAAGCTATTTTACAAAGTTTTACTGGATGAGGTATTAGTCTGCGTAAAACTATGGTAAAGGGAAAGCATGTTGTGATTGGTGAAGAAAGAGGATTTCACCTATTATCTTGATAATACAACTATTTGGGAAGATATGAGAAGGAGGTCTTATAAAGTTATCTGCTATATTTTAGATATGAATTATTGTTGTAGTCTGTCACACAGGGAAAAACTTAAAAGTAGAAATTAAACCCCAACAATAAATAAAAAGGACTTACCTAGAATGTGTTTTATTTTACAATAACTTCTGCTGAGAAGCATAAAGCTCCTTTCAGATTCTCATTTTTTAGCACAAATTCCTACTAGACCAACAAACAATGTGTTACTATAATTTTTAGCCTTTTCTTCCTGGGAGTTATTAATTATGCATTTTTTAATTCTTATTTTTCTCCACGCCTCATATTAAGTGGTTCTTCTAATTATTTCACATCAGTTAGTCCATGTAAAAATGCCGCTTTTCCTAAACATAGATTTGTTATTCTGCCTGTCTTAGCAAGGAGTAAAATGAGATGAAATTAAACACTGTCTCTTGATGTCTGCTTCTAAGCATCTCATAGCCAAAATCAGATCTTGCAAAATATTTGTGTCTCAAATGCTTTCATTTTTCAACACAACTTAGATACCTAAATATCCCTGATGACTAGGGTTTTGGCTACAAAATGCAAAGAAAAATCCCTAGCTCCATATCTAGACATCTAAAGGTGTAACCTGATTTTCAGGAACACACAGCCATTTTCAATAGGACAAAAAGACACTTGGTACTTCTGAGAAACACAAAATCCTATGAAGCTTAATTAAAGGTTGACTTTGACTTATTTGTACCTTGTCCCTGCTCTAAAAAGGACAGCAATGCATTCCCTCCTCTCTGAAAAGTGCACCAGAAATAGCTTAGAGAAAATTATGCTTTCTGCAGTATTAAACTGGCCATTTGGGGAAGGAGACTTTTCTGTAAACAAACATAACTATTGCAAAAAAATGAGTCATTAAAGCTGTTTTAAAAGCAAAAAGAACACAATAATGCAAAAATTGGATATAGAAGGTTGTATTTAATTCAACATCACCTAGCTGGAAAAGTTCCCACAGAACTAGATAGCCTCCATTTTTAAAAAAAGGGAAAAACTGCTTAAGATTCACAGGCTGGTCAGTCTCACTTCCATGCCCAGCAAGATAATGAAGCATATCCTCCTAGAAACTATGCTTAGGCACATGAAAAATAAGGAGGTGCTTATTGACAGGCAACACAGGTTCACTAAGAGCAAATTGTACCTGACAAATGTGTTGGCCCTCTATGGTGGGTTACAGCATCGCTGGATATGCAAAACACAGCATTTACTTGGAGCTATGCAAAGCATTTTACAATTTCCCACACAACTTCTTTATCCCTCAACTGGAGAAACACGGATTTGGCAGGTGGACTGCCAATCCTTATCACTTGTTGGATAAGGAATTGACTGGATAGTCACACTCAAAGGGCTGTGGTCAATGGTTCAGTGTCCAAGAGGAGAGCAGTGGTGAGTGGTGCTCCCAGGGGCTGGTATTGGGACCAGAGCTATTTAACAGCTTTGTTGATGACAGGGACAGTGGGATGGTGAGCACCCTCAGCAGCTGTGAAGACAACACTAAGCTGTGTGATGTCAACATGCTGGAGGGCAGGGATGGCACGCACTGGGACTCTGACAGGCTGGAGGTCAGGGACCCATGTGAAACTCATGAAGTTCAATGAGGCCATGGGCAAGATCAGGGCAATCCCAAGCACACAAGAGTAATCCAGTGCAGGGACCAGTCACCATGGCTCAGTTTAACATTTGCTGCTAATACCAAGAAATGTCCTTTAATACTTACCTGTTCTCTTGGGGCAGATTTAAGCTGTGGTATTATGCTAATTTACATAAGTAGCATCTTCTCCTTGCAAGCAAAAAAACCCCAAACCCACCACAACCAACTTTGAAGAATTCTTAGTAGTTTTAAAATTCCATGACTTTGGTCAAAGGACTGAGAAACCAGGTATTAAGGATTTTAGGCCTGTCAGAAGCTTCTTCCAATAAGAGGGCTTCTGTCATTCACAGTTGGGCACGTTCAAGTTTTCCTGCATTACTTACCTTCATGCTGACAGCTTGAGTGTCTCAGGGGACTGTGGGATTTTCTTTCCCCTTTTTTTCCTTTCAAAGTGTTTTGAGTGTCAGAGGGAGCTGAGGAGCAATGTGAAGGAGTGAGAATGAGATGGGTTTTTTGGTGTTTCAACTACTGTCTATTAAATTTCAAACAAAATATTGGCAATTTGTTAAGCTTTTCCTCCCTAACTAATATTTAAAAGCATTCAATTAAGGCTGTATAATGTGTTCAATGAGTTAAACCACCCCATGATATTAGAAAAATATTACATATATAAATAAAATACATCAAAGCATTAAAAAGCTATTACACACTCTGAACATAAAATGGCAGAGTAATGATGGATCCTGCCATGCAGCAAACATATTCAAAAATATTATCTTCCTGGTAATGAAATGCCATCCGTTTCATTTTAAGCTAAATACATTAGACATATCAGTGGAGTCTCTGCTGACACAGCAGTGAGTTGAAATTGAAAATCTGAAATTATATATATGATTGGACACAGTGTTAAAGTAATTTATAGGAAAAACCACAAATGTGCTGGGTCTGCACCTTTTCGTGAACTCATTTTAGAGAATCAGATAGAGAAAAACTCTACCATTTCTAATGTGCAGTAGAATGGCAGCTCGCCAGGACCCCAATATATTCAATATGAGGGGCAGAAAGGAGAGAAAGAAAGAAAGAGGCTAGTGAGACTTGATTCAAATTACAACAATTCTGCATAAGCCATCAAGAAAATGGCATTCGTTTTCATTGCTGTGACCTAATATGATATAGCAGCTGTAGGAACTATATTAGCTATCAAGACAAGAGGGAGATAACGGGGAAACATTTAGAGAGGAACATCAGGATAGGGCTAATTTCAGCTCAGCTGCAGATGCTTTGCATGCTTTGCCATGGAGAGCAAAGTGGCAGCAGGAATCATTATGACAATCATCTGATACTCAAAGTTTAGGTTGAATTCAGTTTCTGCTGACTGGAATGGAGCCTCGATTATTACAAACACACACACACACAGACAGACACACACACACCCCTCCCCTTGACGTGCACTGACAATTTTCCTCTCTCTCATAAGTCTTTTAGTTTTCCTGGCTGTCTTGTCTTCAGTCAGCTAAAGAATACCAAAGAAACAACAAGCGTCAGAAAAGGTTTTGTCCTTGCAACAGCTCTCTATGCCGTACTTTCAAATATTTTTTATCCTATGTCTTACAGTTCTTTCCTGAATTCAGAATGCTTTTCATTTGGTTTGGGAAAAGAATTGAAGAAAGAGGCAGCAATCTACTATTAATGTAAGGATTCAGCCCTAGAATCACTATTATAGTTGTCAATGTGATGATTTATAGCTTTGTATGTATTTTTCGCTTGTTAATCAGAAGTAAGGTAATTGGTGGGATGCAAAATACAGACAGATGTTTTCACAGAGCACTTGCTAAGCGGATCAGACACACAAGTTATTTTGGGATTTTATGTTATTATCTTACTTTATCTCCAACATATACCATAGATTTGCCTGATTTTTAAGGACACCATTGTTCTGATTAGGCTTTGGGGGGCCAAGTTGAGGCCTTCCGTTACCCGGAGAGAGTCTGCAGGAATATTGATAAAGATGTTTTCCAAGGACTTGTAGTGACAGGACAGGGGAGAAATGACTGAAAGTGAGTAGGCTTAGATGACAGGGTAGGAAAAACTTCAGTGTAAGGGTGATGAGGCACCAGAACAGGTTGCCCAGAGAAGCTGTGTATGCCCTATCCTTGGAAGTGTTCAGGGCCAAGTTGGATGGTGTTTTAAGCAGCAAGGTCTAGTGAAAGATGTCCCTACCCATGGCAAGGGATTTGGAGCTAGTTGACCTCCAATTTCCCTGTCAACCCAAGTCTTCCATAATTCTATAATTCTAGGATTTTCTTCAGAGATCACAGCAATCAGAAAATATGAAAAAAAGTGATACCTGGGTCTTTGAAATATGTTTCATATAGTTTGATGGCACCACTGCTCTTCTGAACAGCAGTAAAAAAATTCTTTTACAGCAGCATATAAACAGTATATCTTCTTTACTCTGGATGGATGCTGCTTGTTTCTAATGCCAGTAAATGTTATCTTCTAATTTTTTAATTTTGTTATCTGAATATTATAAAGAGGGTTTTGTCTTGTTGATGGAACATCTACAATGTTTGTAGAAGCAACCAACTCCAAAGACTGGCAAGTCATATTCTGATAATCTGAAAACCGAATCTAAATATTTATTGCACATAGGGAAAGAAGTCTGTGTACATTGCTATGGCATTTTTACTACCTTGCCCTCATGCATACTTCTTTGGTGCCATGCAAATTCATTTTGCTTTGGACAAGTCAGAGAAGATGTACCACAACACCCTTCTAGAAGCTCCAGAAGAAGCCAGAAATGAGCTATAACATATTTGTCCCTTAGCTATAAATTGTATTCTGCTTCACAGCTCCTGTCTGATGTCTTCACTTCTACTTCCACATTGTGTCAGGTTCCCTCTTCACACTGTTGAGACCTGACTTCCAATCCCCAGGGCTTCTCACTCATGTTGGATCCCAGAGGCCCATTTCTAGTTTGAATCTGGGATCTTTAGATATCTGTTTTAGAGTGTTCCTGTGCACTTCCTTTCAATCTTCTCAAGGAAGATACCACAGCACCTTTCCTTTTAGAAGCCCCTCTGATAAGGATATAATGAGAAAAGAATAACTTCACCTTAAAATGCTTAATATCAAGCCTTCTTGGTTTGTTTGTTTGTTTGTCCCATGGAAAAAATTCATGCTCCAAACAGGAAATTTTGACTTACTGTATGACTTACATACTTTTTTGAGTATGACTCTCTACCCTGGGTATCCTTGCTAAGCCTTCAGAAGGGCTGATATTCACTGGAGCCTTTTCCTAATTTCACAAGGCTGCTTTGTGGGTAGTCCTCTTCTGAAGAAGCTATGAAATAGAAATAGGGTACATAAATGAAGCTAGCATATATCTTGCAGCTACAGTGTAGGACAACATTTCAGCACTCCCCTGTTTATATTTCTATTACTGCTACTGACAAAAATATTTCCTTTGTTACATTCCCTTGTATATTATTGTCAGTGCTAAAGGTATTTTGAAATAAAATATCCAAAGAACAAGAAGGAATTGTGTCTATCTGTCTTGGTTCTGATGATATTTGTCCCAAAATATCTAAGAAATGTGAGGATTCCTACTCACTGCTACATTTACATTATTTGGTGTTCATGATAATAAAATGAGGGCCATTGCTTTCAGCAGGTGACCTGGTTTCCATGACTGAAATGCTTTCTGGATACATCATCTGATATTTGTAGGAAGAAGGACTGAAAACACAGTGTTTCTTCCTGGTAATTACTTACTAAACAGAATTAGTTCAGTACAGCTGATGTTCAAGGAGATCAAAATTAATGAATGATTACAAATCTGTAATCAGCATTTTACAACTTACATATGTGTTGATGGATTTGGACACAAGATGCAAGGACACAACTATGAATTTTTGATCATTGAATGGGTTTTCTGCTGGAAAATGGGAGGTGGCATTCTCTCTGTCAGTCTGGTGATGGATCATGGGTTTTTTGTTTATTCTGCTACTGTTATCATGTGTCACGTGTGTCTTGGCCTGCAGGCTTAAAGGGAAGCATAGTATTTCTTTTCAAACTACAAATTCATTGCATTCACTGTGATGTAAAACTGAAGCTAACATTGTTTTAACAGTCAGGGATTTTAGCAAAATACAGTTCAAATCAGTACCAGTAGGGTTGATGACTCACAAAATTAGGTGTTTTGGCAAATTAGTTAGCAACTTACAGAACTGAACATTACTAGTCCTCAATGGGATGTCAACAACCTTTTGAATAGTGAAGTAGAAATGTTACAATAGTCTACTGCAATCCCACAGGAGGGTATTATCATGCAAAGAACAGAGAGCATCACTGATGAGATATCTAGATAGACTTAGTCTCTGATAATCATTATTAGCTCAGTACCTTACTTTTATTAAATAACTATTTCATTGGATAGTACTTTAATTACACTATAACTGGCAAAGTTATTTAGACTGAAGACAATTGACAGGCATTTTTAAGAATGATTCTAAACTGTATTAAATTAATCTTGTAAATGTGGCCAAACTGTTTTTATGTCTGAAGATACAATAAGAAAGCTAGTGAACTATCTGAATGCCTTAAAACAACTACATACACTTGAGCATTGGAACAAGCTTTCAATTTTGTATCTTTTCCTGAGACTTTTTTTATGTCCAGTCATGGTTTCAGAGGAGATATTTAGAGCCTCTGTCAATATATTGGGCCAGATCCTTATCTCCACTATGCTGTCATAAACCTGGACTATTTTGTTGATTTCAAGGAAGTTACTGCATGTTCACTCCAGAGTGTGTAGCTCAGAATGTCAGAGCTCTACTGCTATGGATAATGTTCAGTTTAGATGAAAGTGCTATCACAATGTTGTGTAACTTTCCTGTTCAAATCAGAATATTTGTGCTATTTGCTAGCTAGTATTTCTCCTTGTAAGGGGTGGTTATGTAACTGGTGCTGTACTACCTACTCATGTTTATTCCAATTTTGCTCTCAGTATTACTGTGGATACTCTCAGGTAACTGCATTTGTATTGAACCTACTTTTTCCTTAAATCTGAGCACGAGATTTGCCAAGATAATTATTATTAACAGAGTTAGTTATTGTTAGTAGAATAATTGTTAACAGTTTCATGATAACAAAAATGACCACAGACTTTGCCCTCGATTGATGTGACAGCTGAAAGACAGGCAAGCCCCTACATCCATGGGACAGACTGTATTTTCTCACAGACAGCATATCATCAAACAGAAATGCGGCTAACTGTTTACAACTTTCCTGTATTTTCCTTCAAAGCTTTTCATATGCTTGACATTTCAAATTCTGACACTTAGGCAGTAAATGAGATAGACAATTGTCTGTACCAAGATTTAGACAGAGGCAAGTCCCTTTCCTGAAGCTATAGTAATAGTAATAAGAATCAGAATTGTTAATCTGACTGTAGTGGGGGTTCCACAGCAAGGGAAAAAATCCCCAAAAACTGTATGTATTTGTCTTTATCTGATGGCATGCAACACCAGAATCCATGTAGGTTTGGTTTTTTTTACTCCTGAGTTGGTGCTCAGTGTACTGGAAAAAAAATTCTGTTTCTTTGTCCCATTTAATAGGCAGCAGAAACCACAAATATCTTGTCTAGAAATATCTGATAAGAAGAGGGTGTTTTTCTGCAACTAAATGAATAGGATTACCAGGAAGAAACCCAAATGTCATCAGTGATGTGATATAGGGCTTTCCCCATGTTTTATGACAATTTGCATCATTAATGGCAGATCCATAATGATGTAAGTAGCCATCAAGTAGGATACTTCAGGCCATTGAAATATCATAAAACTGTAGGAGAAATAAATTATCATCCCAGAGCTTTGTACTCAAATTTCTGTTGTGAGAAATGAATGTAAACCAGCCACAATGGTTCCACAAGTTTCCTGGGCACCATGCCAACTAGAAATTATTTCATTACAGTAATTCTTTGTTGCTGCCAAAAAAGTAGACAAAAGACAAGCTCATGTATTATATTGATCAGACTGAATTAAAAAGCATTTATGACCTGGGATTTAAAAAGAGTGAGAAAAGGAAAATGAAAATAAGAATGATATTATTGAGCACAGAACTATCATTTTGTAATTTTTTTTTGTTATTACTTGTTTTCTGATTTCAGTAAGACTTTAAAACCTTTTTATCAAGGTCTGAAATGAATGTATTTGACCAATTGAGAGAACAAATAACGTCTTTTTCACATAATAAATGTTTGACTCTTATTTGTAAGAATCAAGCGTGACTCTACACAATACTCTCTGACTTTATCAATGTGTATTTCTTCTACTCATTATGCACTTCAGATATAATTTAAAATTCATATGAATTACAATTAATTATAATTATATTTTAAATGTTTATTTTTATTGTAATCCAAAATTGATAAGTTCAAATATATCTATTTAGGCTATTTAGCCTATTCTGTGTGCTAATTGATAGTCTACTGCCTCTCCTCTCCTCTCCTCTCCTCTCCTCTCCTCTCCATTCTGTACAGG